>VYZV01042831.1:61335-106127 GCA_013401275.1 Pandion haliaetus | reverse complement strand
CTTCATCCTGGTTGGGTTGGTCTGTAACAGACTCCCACCATGATATCTGCCTTGTTGGCCTTTCCCCTGATTCTTACCCATGAACACACTTAACCCTATTGTCACCATCATCAACCTCTAGACAGTCAAAACACTCCCTAACATATAGGGCTACCCCACCACCTTTGCTTCCTTGCCTATCCTTTCTGAAGAATTTATAACCATCCATTGCAGCACTCCAGTTGTGCGAGTCATCCCATCATGTTTCTGTGATTGTAACTATATCATAGTTTTCCAGCTGTACAATGGCTTCCAGCTCCTCCTGTTTGTTGCCGGTGCTGTGGGCATTGCTGTAGATGCACTTCAGTTGGGCTATTTGTCCCACCACCTTTTTGGAGGGAGAAGACCTAATTCCTATGTTACCATTGTCAGGCTCTTCTGTGGTTTCTAACACATCAATAACCCTTGCGTCTTTTCTGTTGGATGAATCTCTATCCCCTACCTTCACTGAGATGGCAGACTAAATGACCTCACTAGCACACTGTCTCTCAAACACTGGCATGCCACCCCTAGGCTTATCTCTAGTGAACCTGGTTTTATCCCTCTCCCACTTCAAATCTAGTTTAAAGCTCTTTCAATGGGCCTTGCTAACCCCTGCACAAAGATGCTTTCCCCCTTTGACGCAGGCGTACCCCATCTGTCACCAGCAGGCCTGGTGTTGTGTGGACCACCCCATAATCAAAACCCAAAACATTCTGCTGGTAACACCAGGCTTGGAGCCAGGTATTGATCTGCTGGCTCTTCCTGTTTCTTTCCTCATCATTCCCTGCAACTGAAAGGGTAGAGGAGAACACTACTTGTGCTTCAAATGTTTTTCAGCCTGCAACCTTACTGTAATTTTCAGTGATGAATTCCTATTTTTAGAAGTAAACATGGAGGCTAAAATCCCCATTTGAAGGGATGGTAGGAGCCAAAGAGCCACATTTGGCACCCAGTCAGCTCTCAAAGTTTTGCAGTCCAAGCAAATTTTGCAGCTGGGCAAGCCAAGTGCTCTGCAGATGCTTAAATAGGAATTTGTGACGAAGAAAGCCTATAGAGAAAGAAGTTAGTAGGCAGAAGGGAAAAGAAAAAGACATAAGTTATTAACATTTCAGATTGTTCATCCAGAAGCAGAATAATGTGGGAGACGATTTTTTTGTATTCTGTTCACCACTGTCATGGTCTAAAAGGTCCCAGTGTGTGCTCCAGGCCATATGAGGGAGCTCCCTCCATCTGCACCCAATATCCTTGTTCCAAGCACAGTTCCTCCTCATCATTTCCCTTGTTACTGATGGGTGTAACACTGCAGAAACAGCTGCAGGGGAAGCGTTTGCCACTCATTTGGTGGCAGGCTTGAACATTCAAGAATCCCATGCTTTTGCACTGAAAGGGCTAAGGAAGTAGTCCCCACCTCCTCCTCCTTCAGCAAAAGTAGCAGCTGAGGAAGGTTGAGGAGGCACATAAAGATGAACCACTGAGAATTTGTGTACGTCTATGCCTTGATGCACACCTATTTTCTGGAGAAGTGACCATGAGCTTTGGATATTTGCTGCTTTAGTACTGGTGCACTTTTCATCGACCTTCCCTCCATTCATAAATCGCTTATGGAGTGTGAATAAGCCGTGGGGATGCTCTAATAAATGGTTCCTTGCATAAAGTTTTATTCCCCAATAATAATTAGCTTATTAGTAAATCCCTAATGACATTACTAAGGAGGTCATTATCATTATCCCTGTTTTATATCTGCAGAAACTGGTTCAGAGGAAGGGAAAGTCACCCACTAAGTAAGATTTGTGGATGCAAACCCCTGAGTCAAGGCAAATGCTTTATTCAGTAGGTCACAGGACTAATAGGTACTTGAAATATATGGTTAATCAACTGGTGTAAATGGAATGTAATAGGACAGTGATATCATCTTGTAAAATGTTTTAAATTATCTAGAATAGTTACTTGTGTTTGTGATTGGTTGTCAACACTTAGTAGCACTAACTGTTCATAGATGCCATCTTAATATACACATAGCAAATTGCTGTAGTGTTTTCTTTAGGAATCTGCATGGTTTGTGTGCCATCAGAATTTGTGCCATCATCTCCTGAATTGTTAAAAAGTGACTAGCATGCCATTTATTAATTTTTTTACTCAAAGATATCCTTTTTATTCAGCTTATTCCTGATCATTCTGAAAATCATACTAGTACACATATTTTCTTTAACAGTCCAATACTGGCTATAGAAAAATCTGCTGCTGTCTCAATATATGGGACAACAAAATGCAAAGTGGAGTTAAATCAAAATAGATGTCATGAAGGACACTGCAATGATTTCATTGTAGAAGGCAGTATGTAATTTAGTGAAAGACTTGCATGCCTTTTTCTGACAGCAACCAGGGTGGATCTCCAATACATAAGGATTCCCCTTGAAATGAAAAACTATGCCATGCCTAGCTATATACAGGGGACATAAATACTCCTTAAGGCGGAGAGAGAAGTTTAGACAGACAGTTCTTCATGTCAGCATTGTATGATAATGCTGAGACTGCAGCTCCTCTAAGTTGGCTCAGGGTCTGGGAATTTACAGTATTTTAAATTCTGTACGATAAAATTATTGTAAATTCAGTACATTACTGAGCAACTCTTCAATTCCTTGTGTAATGAATGATGGGGAAAATAGATGCTTAACATGTGACTTATGACACCTAATGTGCTGAGCACTGGGTCCTCCAAACCAACCAAGAGGCAAACCAAGTGTGTGAGACTCTCATCTGGGCTTATCTGCCCTGCTGCTCAGAGTCCAAAACCTCTCTTAAACTAAGGTCATATATCTTGGGACTCTTAAAATACTTCTGCCCCATTTTTCTTGCTGACATAGTGGTGAGAACACTCACTCAGGAGGTGGCATTTGATGGTTTGGAGTCCTCCACTTGAGGAGGTTTGACTCTGACTTCTGCACTCCATGAAAAAGCCTTGAACATCAGGGTGTGATAGAGTCTAAGAGAGTGGTGGGGTGAGCAAAGGAGCCCTCTCCTCATCACCAAGTTGCAGGGTAGCCAGGGATTAATTGCTGCAGTGGAAAGGCAAGTGCAGAGGGCAACCTCCATAGCAGCATGCGCCAAAGCTCCTGTCCGATTCCTGGTGCTCTGCTTGCTGCTCCGAGATTTTTTCCCTGGTTACTGTTTTTATTCTTTCAATCCAGGCTTTCTAATGAGGACCTTGTAAAGAGTTGTGGGAGCAGTGTAGATAGAATCCTCAGGCTGTCCCTTGCCAGCTGAATATGCAGAAAAGCTCACACACCAACCGTGTTGCTCAGGGGAGCTGGTTAAGGTAGGACTGTGTGTATGAAATGGGCATAGTTAATGCCTGTGAAACAGTTTAAAACATCTGAGGACAACTCAGACTCAAAGCCTCTTGCTCCAGAGTGCTGCAGAAACCTGCAGGACCCTCTAGGGGAATTTTTATCCCACTTGGTCCAAAGACTGTCTGTAAATTGATCCCTTCAGTTGAGGTTTTGCATATGCGGATAGCTGACTACCCCCTGCAACACTGAACAAAGAACTGCAAGGCAGATACTGGTGCTCAGAGTGTGCCATGAAGAGTTTGATGTGCTGGTAAGGAAGCCACACATCCCAATAATTACTTAAAATTCCATTCCTGGCAACGAGGTGCAGGGGGTTAATTAGGCTTATAAGCTGGGGGGGCAGGGAGACCTTTGGGAGAATGTTGTAGACAAGCAGCAAAGCATATGCCCTTATTTGAATTTTCCTATTAAGTTTCCTGCAGAGATCTCAAAGGTGTCCTCTGATCAATGCCTGAAACTTTGTTTAGGTTTCATGTTTGCAAACACAAGGCATCTCCATTAGATTCTGAAGCTGCTGTACATGCTTTAAATCATCAAACTGGTGATTATGACAAGCAAATAGACCCCCCCACCTCCTTTTGTTTATTAGGACTAATGAATCTCCTGATTCTTGTGGCAAACAATCTCTCATTCTTCCATGAGAGTCTTGTGGTACTGCTGGTTGGAGCTGAAGTGGTTGAGACTCTGCCGGATACAAGGCTGTTCTTGTGTGAGGCTTTCTAGTCTCCAAAAAGGCTGCAAAAGGAGTCTGACCTGTGTCTCTGCAATCTGCAGCTCCTTTGGTTGCAGTGGGCTTTTGAACAAGTGCTTGGTGTTTCTCTCCCATTCATAACTCAGTGTATTGTTCTTCTCATACCCCACCGGTTTTCTTCCCAAGTCATAGCTATGGTGCCAGAACAGTGCATTTCAGTCCTGCAGCCTTTTGGTCGGGGTAGGGGAGATTTCCCCAGACTACACTGAGCATAAAGGACAGCTAGTCTGTGCCTATCAGCCTGCACAAGGCTTTGCTGGAGAAGGAAAGGGAAAAGATAGGAAGGGGCCATAACTTGAAAGCCAGCACCAATCCATCTCCTGACCTCCCTCAGTCCTTTCTCCAGCTGATGCAAACACACTGCTGCTCATGGGGGGTCTTTCCACAGGCCATAACAATAACTGGTTTTACATCATCATCAGCTCTGGGGAAGTGCAGGGGAGAGGGGAGGGGAATTACTCGTTGCTGTGTCCAGCTGCAGCACATGTCACAAAACAAGTGTTAAGTGAAGTCTCATTTGAGTGCCCAAATTCCTCCTGCCCCAGATGTACAGTCTGCTTCCACACACTAAAGAAATCCTTGCTTTCAAAGCGAGTGGATCCCTAGTGTCAAGACAGGAGCAAATAATAACCTTTACATGCATCCAGGCAGAAATCATGTTTGGAATAACTCAGTCTGAGTGTTACAGTGAGTTTCACTATTACCGTGGCACCTGTTTATTGTGACGACATCAAGAAATTCACCTTCTGCCTTTTGGACACCACTGTGATCCTAAGTAGCAACCTTCACTGTGGGTTGCACGCAGCCCCCATGGAGCAGAAACATCATGCTCACCGTGCGCTGCTGTATCTCCATTATATGGTGTAAGTGAAATCAAACCTGGGGGTTTTCTTCCTAGCACTCTAGACATGCAACCACATCACAGGATACAAATGCGAGAGCCGGGCTGACACACGCGCAAGGAGTTCAGCTCTCAGCCCCAGGGACTAGCAACACGCAGGCAAGCCTTGAAGGGCAGGATGATACCTCGTTAACTCAGTGCTTTAAATAATAGTAGTGGTGGGGGTGCTGGTGACGTGTGTCCCTGTAGTGTGTATTTGTGTGTCTGTGTGGTTTGACAACAGGCGTGAAACAGCACTTGCTCCTTTGCTCCTCAGGCAGCAGCCCTGTGGAAAAACATCAAGGAGAGCATAGGAAAAAGGTTTTTTTTTTTCTTCTCCTTGGAGATTTTGGACTGATTAAAAAGCTATTTTTGCTAGGAAAGCAACAAGGAAAAAAAAATCCAGCCATATGTGGCAGGGATAAAAGCATGCTTGACTCTTCCGATAAGTATGATAGCATTTAATACCTTTGCTGCTTGGCCCAATATTGTATCACAGGCATCACCGGTATTGTGCTTCCCAGCATGCCCTAGCATTCCTTCAAACAAGAATTTGCTGTACCAGAAAGTCCAAGAAAAGGCTTACTCCCTTGAGGATCAAGAAGAAAGCAACAGTGAAGAAAGGTACAGTAGCTATTAATATTAATGTTAAAGGAAGAGGGGGGAGAGAGAGGACATAGGAGCAGTGAAAAAATGACTACTTATGGCTTTGATGTGTTCATTTCCACAGGACCAATAGCAGCATGGAGAATACGGAAAGCAGACAAAGAGGAAAATGAGGAGGTGGAGGTGAGCAGAAGGCAGCTCAGAAAATTGCACAAGCTGTGAGGAGTTTTTTCGTCTAGACACTTACACACAGCAAAGGGAGCGACTGCCATCTGCATCTCCTCTGAAAAAAGGAAGGGAGAAAAGGGACAGGGTTGAGACAAAAAAAGAAATCCACCTGCATGCCTCTTGTTTTGGCTGTTGTATGGCTGATCCACACTGAATGCCTGCTGTGGGAGAGGGGAGAAATCTAGTGGAGGTATTGTTGTGTCTAAAGAGGCACAACATTAGAGAGCGTGTGAATCCTCATGCATCGCTCTGTCCTACTGACACAGTGGGAAGAGGAGAGAGGGAACTATTTTAGTCCTGTTGAGGTTGCTAAAGACTAAAACTGGAAGTAATTAAAGGCCTATTCTAGTCTCACTTAAATCTTTGAGTCTTCAGTCCAGAGTTATTTTTGTTACATTGCTCTAATGGCGTTGCATTGATGTTTAGACTGGGTTGGAGTTTTTTATGTATTTTTTTAACATGAGTTTAGGAAATGAGCCAGCACTTTCTGTCACAATGCACTCTCTTTGCTGAAATTTTGCCTGTGAAATGTTGTTCGGGTCCCAGGAGGAATTTTGCTAAATTGCAAGTAGTCCCAGCATAGCCAGTGTTGGGGCAGCTGGGTTACTGCCTTACGTTGTGGGAAGGGCAGGCTTGGGTCCTAGCATTAGCTGGTCCAAATCTAGACTGGAAATAAGAATGACTCCCGCACCTTAGGTAAGGTTATTGCTGGATAAATAATGACTGTAGAGTCTTATTTTCCCCTATTTTTTACTGGGAAAAAAAAAAATCTTCAGTGGTTAAGAACAAGAACAAAATCCAGAGCAAGAGCAGGAAAGGTTTCCTGTAACAGCAGCACTGTTTGCTGCCCACCTTGTCCTCGAAAGTTGCTGTGGCTGTACACGGTAACAGGATCTGCCTTCTCTTGCTGCCATGTTCATCCCCAATGAAACTCGTCTCATCTCAGCATCACTTTTGATCTTTCTGCTCTCAGGTCCCCCTGTACAGTTACTTCAGTCTTATGTGGTGTCATGGGATGTCTGATCTCAAGTCACCTGAGGCTGTGAGCGTGGCTGTGTCTCCTCAGTTGGCACCTGTCCGATGTGGGGAGGCCTCACATGGCCTCCCGACGGTGCAGGGTGTCATCAGGAAGAGACTGGGCTCTTCCTCAGCACAGATATTTGTCCTGTGCAGGCTGTCTGGATCTCACCACAGATCCTGCAGGGGAGTCAATATAAAGAGCAAAGAACTTGATGCTTGGTTTTCTAGAAAAAGCAAAATCAATGTTGCTGCCCTCCTGCCTTAGACCTCATACAGCTTTTTTAAGAACTACCAGTTCGTATAAGCAGAGACACAAAGTCCTCTGTTGCCAAAGTCAAGGAGGACCCTCAAGCCAGTGTCCATTAGCTCTGAGTGGTCACAGAAAGCAGAGCACAGCAGGAGCTTGGCATGGGAGCACTGCCTTGGGGAGGAAGGTCCCTCACCTCCCCTGCAAGTGAGCGTGAGCATCACATCCCAGCAGAAACTGGCAACCTGCCCAAAACCTCTCAGTCCTTCACTCTGGAATAACCATTGAGGATCATTCCCCTGCAGACCAGTTATCCCCAGGAGGGAAACCAGCCCCAGTGAGAGGTACTGACTCTGTCCCTGTGCTCAAAGGGGGCACTGAAAATGCCTGTGGTAGTTGTGCCCTGGTAAGGGTACCACATGCTTATTTAGTGATGGGGAAAAAGCATCTCCCTATCTTCCCAGATTGGAAGTACTGAGCAATAAAGATCAGAAAGTACTGAGCTATTGGAGCAATGGCTCAGGTCAACAGAGAAGGAACTGTTTGGGCACAGTGAGGCATAATGAGGAGGAGGATAATTTTCTGGTGTGTAGGGGGGGAAAATCAGGTCAGGTACTTTGAACCCCAGCCTACGTATTTTCACCTGCAAGTGGTATTAACAGGTTATATTCATTTGCAGTGACAACTGAATGCTACAGATGTGTTTTAGACATTAGGTCATTCCTGTTACTCCATGCTGAATTTTTGACAATTCCTGTTTCAATTCCTGAAAGATGTTTTTCCAACTGGACACAGGAAAACTGCTCAACTGCTGGCTCTGAGCAGAGCAAGAGAATTACAGACAAAGTGTCTCATGAGCAATTTGCCCCTTGATTCAACTCAGAGGGGGGTGGATTATGTTACATCTCAACATCCATTCTGAGCCTATTTTCTACAATTTATACAATTCCTGTAACCCCTCCAGGGATACCAATCACTATCATATAAGCTCATCAGACTTGGTTTCTTACTATTGCCACTCTGTCTCACAATTCCATAGGTGTGTTTGTTAGAAATAAATGACCTTGCTCTTTTCCTATAGCTGCAGTCTACCAACCCCATCTAATTCATCTTCATAAGCACTTGGCCAGCAAACAATGCCACCAAATTCCCATGGCTGGCCATGTTCAGGTTCTCTTTTCTCCCTGTATGTTGGTATGTTGTTTGAGAACACAGATAAAGCACAGCATGGCGAGTGTGCGTGGGGGCGAGAGCTTTGCTAGGCCATGGATGCCCCCCAGGCTCCCAGTGGCAGCAGAAAGGCAAGCTGGGCTGCTCGCTGTCTCTCAGCAGTTGCTCATTCCAGCAGATTAAGGCTGATTATTCCCTGTTTTGGCTCATGGAGTTACTCATCTGTTCTCCCAAGCATGGGTATTTACAACAAGCTAAGCAACAGTTTGAAGAAAGAGGGCAGCGGGGGCACTTCTCCTCGTCTAGGGAACTGCTTGAGTCAGTTTATTACTAACGAGCAGTTAGTGTCAGTTACCCACTGATGAGGGCACATGAAGTACCCCCTGTGGACTTGCTGCTTGCAACAGCTTGCCCTTTCCATAGGATGAGACTCAGCAAGATGTTTAACGTAAAGCAGGTGAGTAATCATGTGTGTCTGTTTATAGGCTGGGATGAATGATGAAGGCACGTGCTGAAATACTTTTCTGAATCAGAACTATGGATACATTTGAGACCCTCTTTCAAATTCACCTCTGGCTACGTTCAGCTGCACAGCTGATACGAAGTGGTCTGTTTTTCAGTACTTTGCATTAAAAGCAATGCTTCTGTCCTGCCACCAGGAAAGTAAGACACAATACATGATCATCTCTTTTTTGTAAAAAGTCATTTTAGATCCCTGAATGTGCAAACGCCAGCACCTCGTTGCCATCAAAACCACAATTAACATAACTGATGAGTGACAGGAAATCAAAATACAGTCAGCTCTAACAGCCCCAGAGTCAGGACTGTAAATTATACAGTTGCACATTTTTTCTGTAGGACAACTCAGTTTGTTCTCTTTCCATTGTAATCAAAAGTGAATTATGATCTTGAAAGGTTCTGTCCCTCCCAGATAACTGAAAACAGCTAATTAAAAACAAAAGCTACAGATGTAATCATTGCTTAATGCTGTAAGCATAACATGACCTAATGCTATTATGAGTTTTGAACAGATTTCAATTAAAACTTCAGCTGGTAAACAGATATATGTGATAACAGCATTTTAATATTACATAATCACTTGTTAGTAAAAGTAATTTTTATTTCAGCCATTCATAAGTATCAAAAATGGGTTTAGATTTAGATATATTTGTCAGTACAATTAGAAAACAAAAAACATTTAAATGAGTAACATTTGAGAAGATCCTCCTCAGGGGTGTGTTTTATTTTTTTAAGTTAATAAATTTTTTTTTTAATATAATCACCATAATTTTGTAGCTTGTTAGTGATTTAACCATTACCAGACCAGAGAAGTAATTCAAACACGTACTTCATACTCTGCACTGGGAGGAATCACTTCTAGGTTACATTGGCCTTTTGTTGCTCAAGGTACTTTGTTATTTTTTGCCTCATTGAGTTTTAGGGAATGTGGAAAGTCATGGGCCATGACAAGGAGTCAACGGGATTTCAGAACATGTGGAAAAGCTGGGGGTGCAAAACCGTAAGCTCTTTGCAGCAGGATATGTATTGATGTAGTTCTGAGAAGAGGATAACCACGAGTCTGACTGGATCCTTGTGATAAGTAAGGGTGGTCCACGGCCAGAGTGCTAGCATGGCTTTGGAGAGCCAGGACCAGTTCCCTGCTCTGCCAAATTCCCAGTGAAAGGTGAATAAAATACTCAACTTACTCGTGCCTCAGTTTCCCTGAAAAGAAAAGAAAAAAAAGTACCAGGTTAGTGACTTGAAGTGGCTCTCCTGGCAACCAGGAGTGCACAGGGAAACCATAGCCAAACTCCTGCCTTTTTCTTGAGAAGCAAAAGTGAAAAGCAGCAGCTCTGGAAGGATGCTCTCTCCTGCCAGGCTGGCATCACACTTCTCTGCTGCAACCGGTGCTCAGGCCCAGCATTTGATTTCAAGACAGGTGTGGAGTAGCTGCCTGGTAGGATGGTGACAGCTTATTCACCTAATCAGCATACAATTCCTCTCTCTTGTGATTTAAAACATGGGTAAAATAAATTCCATCACTGGAGGAGCATACTGGCCTGACAGCACTGAGGGAGAAAATACACTCCAAAATTAAGAGAGCGAGGGAAGGTGCAATGCAAGGCTCTCCCTGTTGTGCCATTAACCAGCCTTAACCTTGTCCTCATGAGACCACCTCTAACGGGGGGAGCACTCACGATCCACTGCTTGGCCTCTGTGCTGAGGAGACCAATCTGCCACTCTGATGAAGACGATGCGCATGATGTGGACACCTATATTTCATTTGACTTCATTTGCATGCAGCAGTCCTCCTGAGTTCAGTTATTTGATGGCAGACACAACAGAAGCTGTCACTACCCTGAAATAAAATTCTTGCTATCCCTCCACGACATGATTTTTTTCCTTCCTCCTTCAATTATGCATTTTAAATATTTATTACATAACCTGTAGGGTTACTTTTACTCTGGAAAGAGCAAGGGTTAAGCTTCTGTTTCTTAAACAAGAGAAAACATGTTGAAATAAATCACTTTCTTTCAGCAGCAACAACACTACTCACAAAAAAGAAAGAAATCCAATATGAAAACATACTATTCTTAGTTAAAAGGGCAGTCACTCTTGGGACTGAAAGCTCTCCTGACTAGCTGTCGTGGATTCTCTATTATTTACTCATATCACAGTAACAACTAGAAGTTTGAAAAAAAATACAAGATGTGCTATAAGCACGGTACGATGCAGTAGGGGGTTGCTGTCTACGTAGGTGAGAGAACAGTCTGGGAAGTGGAATGTCATTCTGTCCATGTGAGAGGCAAAGATGTAGAGGGACAAAGTGACTTGGTTACAGAGGAGGTGGCAGATGAAGATTGTGGTGAAGTCAGGACTGAAATGATGCTCTCGGACCATTTGTACAGCTGTGAGTTCCTCCTTCCTCCTGGAAGTTGATGTGAATCTCCCAAGACCTGGGTTGTCACTCTGATCCCCATGTGTCACCTTACTCCCCATTATAATGGGGCATGTGGCATGGACCCAACAGCAGGATGCTGTTTTTTAACTTGAGATTTCTGAAATATAAATGTTTACCTTTGAAGCAGGTATCTGAGCTTCAACTATGTTTATGGAGAACGAGTCAATACTGTCCATAGTATCAAGGGCATGATTCATCTGACCTAAATGTGGCTGTCTAGAATAAACTGTCTGATTCCTTATGGCTGTATTGACCAGATCTCCAGTGACTGTAACGGGAATGCAGCCAACAGAGACAACCTAATTTAAAGAGATGAGTAACACCCCATTCAAGTCTGTGCACAGCAATGCCTTTGCAAAAGCTGTCCTGTCTTGACAAACACTGGTGTGTATGCCTGGTACACTTTAGGAAGTTGGGCAATCATGGTGCTGAGATCCTAAACGGATGCAGGGATCTGAATAGAGTATAATAAAGTTAGTTAATGGGAGACAATTACATTTTGCCAGAGCCAACACACAAGTTGGCAAATTGGCAAAACAGCCTTTAGGCTGCAGTGAGTCACAGAAGTCTTCTGTGTAGTATAGGTGTGTTTTTTATTGTCTGCATCTGAAAATGGGCTTGGCTGTCTTTGAGTGTGCCCTAGTGAAGCAGGCTGTCCAGACAACCAGAAGCAATTCAACACAGCTTGAGGGTGAATGGCAAATGGAGGATATTCATAATTTTGACCATCTGGCCTGTCTGTGCCAAACTTGCCTGGCTTCAGGTGAAATAAGGTCCATCGCTGCTGAATGTCTATATGACTCCAGTGTTTTGAAAGCCTGAAGGAAACGTTTGCAATGAGTCATGATACTGCCCACAGTTGCACAATGTCTCCTCAGACAAAGAGGAGCAGCCCAATGGCCTTAGCCATGAGAGCTGGATCTGGTCTTTGGTGCTGCCCAGAGTACAGGACTGGCAATTGTTGTTCATGGAGATCTCAGAAAGCAAGGTACCTCCAGCATGGCTGTCCCAGCAGTAATTTAAATAGGCTTCCACGGTGGTTTCCTTCTTCGGCTCTGAGTTTAATTCTTCTCTTGCTTATCCTCATTTTACTTGTCTGGTGAAGCTTACTGAGGTTCATTCATGTGAATTATATCACACATTCCTGAAGGCAGGTCATTTCTTAAACCCTCTTCTCCACTTTGCTCTCCACAGAAGATTTCACTGATACCTATCCATATCAGATATCAGATATCACATATCAGATCAAATATAACCAGCAGTTCCTTCCTTCAGTAACTCTTGTTTTATCTAACCCCTACTGCTTTGTTTACTGTCACCATCCCAGCCTATTGCCTGTTTTTCCTTTTATCCTATTCTCATTCGCTCCTCCTCTCAGTGACATCTTTTTTGTAAAACATACCCCTGCTTTAGTTTTAATTTATCAAAACCCATTGCTTTCAACCTTATACATGTTAAATGCAGTGCTTACAGTCAACCTTTGGGGATCCCATAACCTTCCTAATCCCTTCATTCAGCTCCACTGGCACTGCCCTAACTGAAGTGGCTAACAATCTTTTCCCAACCAGCACTCCACCCTTGGCTGTCTTTAACACCATCAGCTATATCTTCCATGACTCAATTCTCTCACACTTTTCTCCCCATCTGTAACTCTTTCTTCTCCATATTTCTCACTTGTTCCCCAAAGTGGTAATTCTGTTCTAGAAATGAAATATTTGAGTCTCTCCTCCTGCCTTATTCATTCATCATAAAGGTACAGCAACAAATCTATTTTAGTAGAATAGAATATATAGAATATGTGTAAAAATATAGAATCTATTATTGGATAGAATATATAACTCAGCTGCAGTGGCTGTATTGGACCTCACAAACATTGCTGTGCTTTGAGTATATTCTAGAATTTTTATTTTATTTTATTTGAATATTTTTGATGCTTCATAATCACCCTGAGTACCTGTGTAACAACTCAGTGACCATAAATCACAGACAGAAAAACTTGGCACACTTCCTCATTCATTGAAGCCATCTTCCTACAGATTACCTTCTTTTGGCCAATATTTACTAGGTTTTTTTTTCCTATCTTCACATTAGTTTTTGTAAATCCTAATTAGCTGGATTTCCTTTAAACACTGGTTCTTTGCCAGGGTATTCAGACAGCCCTAAAAACATATTAATTGATATTGTTGAAAAGCTGACTTTTTAATGGTCAGCAATCCTTCCTCCAATTCATCCTTCCAATAGTTCAACAAGGCTGTTTTTGTACTCTGGCAAATGGAATAGATATATTAGTATTCCTGTTGTTAAATTGCTCTTACATCAACTGATTCACACATCAAATGTGGCGGTAGACAATTATTACCATCCCTGTCTTTATCAAGGAGGAAAGAAAGGGCAGTATTCACAGAGCACCAGGCATCTCCCTTTGGTTAGTCTCCCCAAGCTCTCTGTACAGAGAGAAGCTCCTCCAAAGGGCAATGTTAGAAAAGCCTGCTGAGATGAGCCTGCTAAGATGAGTCAGATAATTCAGCTGCTAAATTAGACTCTTCAAATGAGTCAGTGGTAAGACTCCTAATGATTTCAGAGGATGTATATTCCAGCAATTAGCCACAATGTGTAACTGTAGTTCTATATAATTAGCTATACAAATTGCAGCAATATACAATAGGTTGCTATGTCTTAAATAAGCAATGAATAAGTACAGTGTGACTGGAGCTCAAGGTTATTCTTGTCTTCATTTACCTCACTACAAGAAGCCTGCAGGGTTTCGATTTCCAAAGGGAGATGAAGTTTGTCTTCGTTAAGCCTATTATAACCAAATGATGATTCTTTGGGTCTGGCTTAGTGTTCAACTTAAGCACCTTTTTTTCTGTCTGCCTTATATATTCCTTGATTCTTGGATCTCATTTTGTGCTGTGACATTTCTGATTTTCTCCCTACATCTCATTTCTATTCTTTTCTAAAATCATACAAAGATACAATTCAAAGAGACCTCCAGAGGCCAAAGCAGGGTGGCATCAACGTTAGATCAGGTCCCTTGAGGCCTTTGCGTTCTCTTGCTTTGAATATCTCCAAGGATGGGGACTCCACAGCCTCTCTGGGTCTCTGTTGTCTGACCACCCTCACTGTGAATTTTTTTTCCCTTCTAGCTAATTGGTATTTCTGATTTCCATTTGCTGTACCTTGTGTCTGTCAGCTCTTAGTCTGGCTTCATCTCTTTTTTAAGCTCTCTTTAGTTAATTGAAAATATTAACCTGATTCCCTTTAGCCTTCTTTTCTTGCAGCTAAACATGTTCAGCTTCTGGAGCCTCATCTTATACATCATATGCTTTGGTCCCTCATCATCTCAGTGAGTGTCTGATGAACTTGCTTTAGCTTGTTGATAACTTCCTTGTACTGGGAAGCCCAAAACTGAACACAAATAGTCCAGACATGTACTCTTCACAAGTGCAAAATAGAGGGGGAAATCAGCTTGCTTAAACTGTCAACTGTGTTCTTGCTAATGCAGCCCATTGTGCAGTTGACATTCGTCACTGTAAGGCTGGTTGGCAGAGTCATGTTCAACTTCTTGTCCATCAGCACTCCAGGTCCTTTTCTGCTACGGTGATTCCTAGTCAGCCAGACCTCAGCTTATACTGTTGCCTGAAATTATTCCAGCCCACATACAGGACTTTGCCTTTGTTTCCAGGAATGATTTCTAAACCTTGGTCTCAAGGTATATCTGAAATACATAGGTTCTGAGACTGCAGGTCAGATCCATCACTAATGGCTGTTAGCAGGGTTCTGCTGAAGCAAATGGAAATGACAACATTTATATAATGAAAGATCTTGATCTTGCTTTCTTTTTAATCCTATTTTTTGTCTGAATAGCCTCCTTAATGGTATAAACATCCAATCTTCATTTCTTTTCCTTCTCTGTTTTTAGCTTCAGTATTAACTTGTGGTAATGATTTAGTTTTGCCTCTCTTTTCATCTAAGTGAGAGCCTTGATTCATCTTGCTTCATTCTTTAACACGATCTTTATTTCCCTCTGCATGTTGTAAATACACTGATAAATGTGTTAATTGAAATGACTGTCAGATGTACTGAAAATGAGTCATTTCAGGAGTCCTACCTTGCAAGTGTATTCATAGTGAAGTCTAAAGCATAAAGCTCTGCAAGTTAGACTTTTTTTTAAACTATAAAGAAACAGAAATTAATAATTTGCAACAAAGCACACAAGCATGCATGCATATGGATGCACACACCAGTGCACACTCTCAAGGAAATAGTTCTAGGTATATTCATTATAGTGGTGGACAGAGTGGGTAGTTTTGTCAGTCAACTAAGCTCTAATCAATCTGTCTAATGCCTTTCACAATATCATTTCATTAGAGGCTCAGAATAATCATTCACTCATCTGCTCTTCAGCTGCTAGGTTTGATTTGTGTCCTTTTATTGCGGGAACTAATGTGTATCCCATAAGATCTGGCCTTTTTTAATGTTTCCTATTTATTGCTTATGTACTAAGAATATGTATTGCCTTTATTTTATAGACATTAGAGGGTGAAATCCAGTGGGGGATTTCTACAGAGTATGGTATGTAAAATAGTTAACTTCTTGTAGGGTTGAAATGGTTAGAATATTCACTGAGTTATCAACCATCTCCCCTTCATGAACCAAGTTAATTGACATCCTGCATAAGCCATTAGGCATTTTTTATGACAACTCTTCAGGCTGTATTCCACCTCTATTTAGACCTCAGTTTTCAATGAGTTTAAAGGTAATTTGAATGAAGAAGTGGCTAGCACAAAAAACTGCCTTCCACTTTCAATGGTCTGTGACCATCTAGCAGAGGTGGGGAAAGTTCCCACTGATAGAGAGGAAAGCATTGTTAGAGCAGAACAATGGAAAAAGCAGCCCCCAGTAAGGAACAAGGAAACCCTTGGGTTAGTGTGTCCAATATTCCTGTTATCACATGTTGGTTCCTGTCCTTTAATCAATGACCTTTTTTTTTCCTCTAATACTTCTGAAATGTCATTTTAGAATCTTGTCCACCTTGATAATGATGTTTACATTTCCCTCTATTTACATGCTACATTTATTCACATCCAGGTTGTATTTATTTGTTTTCACATCTCTAGCTGGTCTTAGTCAGACAGCACACTACAGCTGCCTTGCTGAGGCATCACGGTACCTCCATAAATGATGTGAGTGTTTTGCATGACTGAGTGAGTGAAGCTCCCTCTAAACTGTGAGCCTATTCAGGATCCTCCACGCCCTGGTTCACTGTGTCTCAGATCAGGGCAGTTGTCTGAGGAGAGCCATAACTCAGGCTCTTTGTGGATCAGTGGAACAAATGACCTTTCTCCATTTGCATCAGGCCAAAAACTTCACCACGGACCCCGTGTTGTCTGAGGGAACATGCCTGATGGAGAAGGCGGGCAAGGAAGCATCTGCAGCTGCATTTTGCCTGTTGCCTGCTGGCTAGAACCCATGTGGGAAGGAAGCAAATCTGACACCAAGACCTTCATCTGCCTGAGAGAGATTCTGCAGCTCTTATTTCCTAGGGATGCTTTTCCACCAGCCGTGACCTATAATCTTGATAGGACTATACTCCCCTCTGCTGAAGATGGGCCACTGTGCAAAAAACAAATGCATGATCTGTGAAGCCAGAAGGATCCTGATTCTGTAGCCCATTTAATGGGGATCTGGGAGAACAGTGCTGGGTTCTGGGACCTATTTCCAGTGCTTGCGTGTGTACTTCATGTAATGACATTTTTGGGTGAAAAACACATGCTGTTTCTGAAGCAGACACTATTGCTGGTTGCAAGGTGGTTGCTCATCAGCTAAAGCAAGGAATGTTCCCTACCTGTGAAATTATTGAAGGGTGGTTTCATCACTCCTGGAAGACATAAGAGCACCATTTACACCACTTTTGGTGGAAAAACGCCTAGGATTTGTGTTTCCACCTCATCAGTCAGTTATGTGACCCCAGGCTCTACTGCAGGATATGCATCCCTCCTGTGCTCTCAGCTCTACTCAGTGCAATTTGAGCTCTGCAAGTGGATTAGTCTTTCAGAGGCTTTTGGTAGCTTTCTGTCCACCTCTGGATTGCACCTGAGCAACTTAGCTCTCCACAATGAAAGGGCAATGCCACTTAGCTACTGACAAGGACTGGCAGCCGTCCCAGTGCTCAGCCTTAACATGGGCCTCAGAATGTCTCTTAGGTACTTTTCATTCCTCAGTGATATTTGCTGTCTGGCAGACTTATTAGGGACAGCGATACTCTCTCCAATATTTTTTTCTCCTCCAGTAAGTCAGGTTCCCTCGGTAATGTTAGTAGTCCTCTTTGCCCATCCTGGTTTGAATTCAGCATTCCTGAATATGGTTAGTTAGACTTACACTCTCCATCCAACACAAATTTCAGCAGAGCCCTGCATTAATATTTCACTATCTCTCCTGATATAACCAGTCATCTACTACAGTCTCTCCTGTCACTTAAATCTCAGGAGAAAAATGTGCTTGTACGAGCAGGTCACCCAAGTTGTTTTAGATTATACAGCTAGATGGTAGCCAGCAGATCATAAAGAGTTTCACTAATCTTGGCAATGCTGAACACCTCTTCAGTTATTTGTCTGATATGTTACTCACAAAAGTACTTAAAACTGAGTTTCAAACAGCACACAGTTTTTCTTGCCTCATCCGTTTTCCCTGGATTGTGAGGGAATTCTCTCACTTCCATCCCTTTCCAGCTTCTCTGCAGTGGTGATACAAGTTATCATTTTGTTTTGTACCTACAGAGCTTTCTTGTTTTATAAGGGCCCTTGGTGATGCTCAGCAACTGATGTCCAAAGCATTAGTCAGTCACCTGTATCCTTGGTATGAGAAGATACAACATTAGGTTGTCCTCTACCCCATTTCAAGGTCATCTGCTGATTTTCAGATGTGTAGATGTGAAACAATGGTACATATAAGAGAAATAATTAAAATTCTGTACCAAATGAATTTATATTGTCCTAAGTATAACCTAAGAATCTTATATTCACACTCATAAATGTAAATTTGGGGCATAGCATCCTGGGGCAAGAGGGGTAGCAATAATCCCGGTTATCGAACTCATGCCGTATGAACTTTTGGTTATCAAACTGATACCAGATGGTTAGTGGTTCTTTGGACTTTGTTCTTTGGTCCGAGCCCCTCTTATCTTTCAGTCAGTCTGCTGTATTGTATACGACAATAAAAACACAGTAAGTAGCACTCGAGTGTATGTCAAAGGATTTAGAATAGCCTGTAGCCAAACCAGCTGACATGATGTAATTCATCTAGGGAAATAAAGCAAGGGTATAAGCCCTGCAAGGTGATCCCAGTTGCAACAAGCAATGGTGGCCTTTAAGATTCCTGCTTCAAACAAAGTCAATACTTTAGTTTTGCCTAAGATGAAATTTTGAAGTCAACACAACTACCTATACATTAAGCTGGAGACTATCAAGTTATTTTTTCACTTACTAAAATGTTGATAGAAAACTTCTAGTCAATGTTTTTCCTCAGTAGTACCATTTTGGTACAACTCTCAGCAAACTGAAAAAGAAAAGGTAGCAAGGGAAGTTTCCATGTTAGGTCTTTTTTTTTTCTTTCTTTCTTAGTTTCAGACTGTAATATCTATTCTTTAGTAGGCTTTGTTGATAAAATACAGCTGAATTTTTCACAGAGCTCAACTACCACTGCTGAGTCCAGAGGCTCCAAATAAATCAACACATGAGCTTTTAAATTCTACCTAAAAGGATTATAGTGGGAGCTATTAAGGCATTGGACACTTTTAAACATCTGACCCCTGAACAGGTGCTTAAAGACAGTTGAGCTCTTCTGAAAAATTTGTTCATACCTGAAGACTCTCGGAGGTCTGGCTTCTCCACTTTTCAGTGGCTTCTTGTTCTTTATCCAAAGGCGGGATCCTGTTACTGAGGCTGAGACCTGTAAACTCCAGAGGATTGATGTGAGAGGCTAAAACATGTTAAATGATTGCTTGCCAGAAGGCTAACTGCAGGAATTATTTATAAAATGCAATTCTTGTACAAAATCTGTGGTGCTGCTGAATTCCCTTGCTGGAGGAATAGCAAGGGTTACATGGAGCAGATTGAAATCTGGCAGGAAAGGAAGGGATTATGGCATGCAGTGAATGACAAGCAGGGAGACAGCCATGTCAAAAGTTCACATGCAATATGTGATATCAATAATTTACAAGGCACTTCCATTCCATTTTCTTTATCAACAAAGATGTCTCCAAGTTGTTTGGAGGGTTTGCCTAGTTCACTGGTTTTGCTACACCACAAAGGGAAGAAATATCCTTACATATAACATGATGTTATTTCACGTACATGTATCTTTACCATGTCTCCAATGCAATGCAGCAGGAGATATTAGCTGTATTCAGCTGTGCCAGGTATCATCCCCTGACATCAGTATATCTGTGATTCTATCATTGCTGTGATCTCTTAACACTGTCTTTTTTTCATCTGCCCATCCTTATGCATCAAGTGATAGGAGAGTAAACCTCTTTGACTATGTGTTTGTGTGTGTCTGTGTCAGAGGCTGCTGTGGGTGATCCTTAGGAATGTAAAGAAGTTGCATTAATTGCCTAAGGCACTGGAGAAGCAGCCCAGTTTGATAAGTCTCCTAGAGACGGTTTTCAGTGAAAGGGCCTGGCATGCAGGTTTGCACTGCTTGATTCCCTGTGGCACAGAGGTATAAGGAAGAATAGATTACATTTCCTATCTGTCCTTCTGAGTACAGTACTTGCATGGTGCACAAGATGAGATAGTGATGGTCTAAGGGCAAGGCTCTCGCAAGACTGTCTCTTTGAAAACCTTATCACTGCTCTTTCTGGGCTGAATAACTGAAGAGCAGAAATTAGCATCTAGATATGAACTAGAAGAATAAAATGCTAAATCACCAACTTGACGAATTGTGACATGTTTAGATACATTCATTTTGAAATAGAAACATGAAGGATAGTATGATCCATTCTGACCTGTATAGACTGCCACAGTCTTGGCTATTACAGGCAGTTTTAATTAGGAGGAGAAACTGGGGCTAGGGATCTTGAATGCAGTTCTGTGTATTCACAAGAATGTACTAAGCCTGTTATCCCTGAGCATGGGAGTAATCAGAGATGGTTTCCAGTCCCAGCTCAGCACCCCCAGCCCAATCCCTATCTTCTGGGGCCCTCTGTGCCCTCTTCTCAGCCTAGTCAGTTTATTCTAGCTGACTTACTCAGCTTTTTCAGTTTTCCTTATTATATTCCTGTGCTGCGCTCTCTTACATGTACTCACACACAGACACACACGCCCACACACCTTTCCCATAATAGTTGTCACTGAAACCTGTCTGCTCAGAGCACCGAAACTTTGTGTTGGGTGGATATATGTGCTTTACTCTCTTACCTTCATACCTGAAAAGAAGGAGAGTCATAGTATCTGTTAGGCTCTAAAAGGTTCAACCTGATCTAAAGCGCTTTAACCTGCAAACCTTAACAGGGAGCAAGTAGTCAGGGAGGAAAGCCTCCTTCTGCTCCTTCTTTCCTTGCCCTGCTCGTGCAGCTACCTTGCACGTGAGGCAGCTGTCCCTTCTTTAATTAGTTATTTTCCTAGTGCAATTGCAACCTGAGGGGCTGACCCTTGGGCAGTCCCAGGGAAGGGGGCACCTCTACAAGAAGCTGACAGGTGGGATGAATTGCGCACTGGTTCACATATTGGAGGACTTAGTTCCCAGAGCTGTCCCAAACCCTTCTTGTTACTCTATACATGTCTGGTGGGGCTCTTAAAAAGTAGAGGTAATTGCCTGTATACTTCTGAGCCTCTGGACCTCTATCCACTTCTCAGTGGATTAAAAGGGGCTGATAGTGGTTTTCCCAGAGCTGTTGCAAGGTGGCAGTGAGTAAAGACAGAGAGACATGAAAAGACTGTGAGGAGAGGATCTCAGTGTTTTGTGGGAGCAGGCAGAGTAGATGAGCAGGGTTAAATAGCAAACACCGATTTCCTTGGAAAATAATATTCTGCTTCTGTGTACAGCCATATTATGGCATCTCTGATCTTGCTGCCTTCTGTCACACATGTCTTATCATTATCTGACCACTTGTTTTCTATCAAAAGATGACCTTGGAAGAGTAAAAAGAAAGAGGAAACTAACATAAATAAGAATCTCGGAGGTTTTCTGGCCAGCAGGATAAAAAATTACACATATAATAATCCTCTCCAGTGGTGATGATACAATCCGTGAAGTGATTTAGCCTGGCACTGCTCTGCTTGCTGCCATGGAGCTACCCTAGCTGAGACCATGTGGGGTCTGGCCTTTTGCTCTCAGCATCTGCTGGTGTGACACAGACTGACAGGGAAGACAGAAAGAGCATTCAGGCAAACGTTCAACACCTTGCTCTATTCTCACTGGCACGAAGGTCCTGGTCAATTCATGAGGAGCTCTAGGAAAGTTGAGAGGAGTAGGGTCCCTGGTGACCATAGAACTGTTCAAGACACTGAGCCTTGATTTCTGGTTAAGTTGATTCAATAGTAAGTCCAGAGTAACTGGGTGTAATTGAGACCTGGCCTTCTGGATCTCTGTCTCTGAAACCAATCAGCACCATTTTTGCAGCAGTTTGTTATTTGTAAGGAGTCACAGGAACATAAGGACTAGCAGAGCATGTCAGCCCTGGGCACACACAGCCCATGCATCTGTCTCCAGCAGTGGCCCAGGGCAGATGTATAGGGAAAAATGTAAGACAAAGCGAATAATGTATTTTTCTTCCCCAGGACACCCTCCCAACTTTCATGTGACTTAAAGTATAAATTCTGGTTTGGGTTTCATTATTCCATTTGCTTAGTTCCCCAGGAAATTTCCAACTGAAGAGCATCTTTTTTGACAGTCAAGAGGTAAGGCTACAAATGAGGCAGATCTGGCAGGCTTGTCCTCTCTGCTTACTGACCTAAAACTCGCTGTGGCTTTTGCCATTTTGCTATCATTGCTATTTTAGCTTTCTTTTTCTTATGCAGCATTAATTATTGTTTCACCAAACAAAAAATAGTCTGAGTTCTCTATCTGGATGGCTGCATTTCACATTGAGAAAACTGACTCACATGGTGCCAGAGTAAGGATGAATTCCTTTGCTAGTGACTAATTATATTACCTAGTGCATATACAAGCTAGCTCTGTTAGACTAAACCTTAAACTATTCATAGTCATGCCCTCTAATGGGGTCCCTAGCTATTGCAGTCCTCCTGACCTAAAGAGTTCATTAATTAATGTCTACATTTCTGCATGCATAAAAATATGCATAAAATCTAGTCATTCAAAATGAAAATCCAGTGTCTTTCACCAGCATGTATTTGCACTTACTTAATGCTAGATAGAAAGATATACAGTACAGAGACCTTTCAAACATACAGATATACTGCAGCTTAGGTTTAATCCTTTACAGTTTGTCTGGATTGAATTTTTTCCCCCACGTACTTGATTCATTAATGGTTTTTCTACATATCATTGTAGGCACTGCTGATGTGAGTGTTTTGGGTACAGGAAGTTCATGTTGTTTATGAAAACTAGTTTGCTGGAAACAATAGATACTATTCTTCAGCTTGGACTATCACCAATAATTATCTCCTGGCTACGATGCAAATATCTCATGTCCTAATTTCCACACTTGTTCATTTAACAGATAAGCTCATTACAGTTAAGGTGTTTATTTAAAGGCACTGCAAATATCTGAGACCAAGTTGCTCAGAAGCTTTATAAATGAGAAGTTTGCTTCACTGGCAAATTCCACTTTCTGCTACAGACATGGTCTGCAATCCACAGCTCTTTTTTCCTTAGTCTGTTCAGAAAGGACTCCACAGCCGGGCACAAGGCCAGGTTTTGATTCCGGTCTCTTTATTGGTTTCATCTGAGTAACTTCAGATTTCGACTGGTTCTCTGGCAAACTGAGCCTGTCCTTTCACTCAAGTGTCAGCCCAGTGCTCAGCTGCTAAGGGGAAAAGCCCAAGGAAATAACCCTCGTTTGCATTTGACACCTGACTTGTTACTTTGCTTCACCAGGAAAACTAAAATCAAAAAGAATGGCACATATTCCCTTTCTATTTCCAGTCACTGCTGAGCACAAAGGCATACTCAAACTTCATTGCACAATGTCTGCGTTTTCAGCGGCTTGTGAAGTGTACCCTTACAAATTGCTTGCGGGTTCAGAGCACGCACAGAGGCTTGTGTAAGGATTGCAGTGTCTTAGTACAATACCCAAGGGTTGACCCCAGTCAGTCACATGAAGTTAGCAGTGGTCTGTTTTGCGGATCACCTTTCTGGCCAAGCCCTGCCTTCATTTACAGTCATACAGCCCTAATGAGGTTTCACACATGTGACCAAAGCCAAAAGTTGGGCTGCAGCAATGGTGCCTGCACTACAGATTTGAGCAAATCATGATCAATTTTTGAGGAAAGCTGATAATAATGCTTCAGTTGGATCTTCTCAGTGTCTGGAGCAGGACCATGCAAGGGGATTTGTAAAGCTGTTTGACGTAACATGGTGCAAAGCTGACAGCTTTTCTAACAAAGATTCGGTAAGCAAAAAAAAACAAAGAAAAAAGCAGTTCACACACTCTTATGTCTTTTCTCCCTCCCATCCCCTCCTCCGCCTGGAAATACCTAAACACAAGAGTCAGGATGAGGGCAGCATCCCCTTTGCACTGCAGGGCTGTGCTTTCAAGTGTGTCCGACCATTTGTCTAAGCTGCTCAAACCTTAACAGGGACAGGAATGTGGGGGGAGGAAATGAGCTTGTAGGATCCTCCAAAAACCCTCCTCCGGTCACTACTGACAGGAAAACCTGCCTTTTTACTTATCCTGCATTACCTTTCCGGATTAAACAGTGAAGAAATGTCAATTAGAGGTCCCAGAACAAACTCAGTTGCTGGCTCTTTCCCAGTTCTTAGCTTTCAGGAATGGCAAAGGTCTTGCACAGAGATTTCTTGGTATCAGTATAAGCCCAGTGCCTGAGTTTTGGGAGACAGCCTGGGTCCTGATGAGAAACCCACTGTAGGTGTTGCTTTGGCTACCACAGCCAAAACAAGGTCAGTCTGTTATTTCCTATGGATGATGTGCTTTGAGATTTCCAAAGTCAAGGTGACAGATAAATGAGAACTATGTTCTGTTTTCAAGGGTTTGTGACAATAATAAGCCATAATAATCCTCAGACTCCTCATTGCCTCTGTGCTTTCCTAACCAGCTTGGAGAATTCAGCCATGATTGTCCTTTCTTGCCACACTGCAGTCAGACTTGTAGGGCTGGAGCATCAGGCAGGGGGTGCCAGTGGCAATGTACCTCCTGGACACCTCCACACCCCGGAGATGTCAGCTTTAGATATGGCTCTCTTCAATCCAGATTCACACAGGCGCAGAGGGGACGGAAGGTGCTTTCTTCCAGCACTAGGAGCTGGCTGAGGGTGCAGCCTGTTTGTGAGCTGGGCAGTACCACAGCTGCCTCAAGCTTATTCAGCAGTTGTGGGCTCTAAATCTAAATTCAGTGGTTGTTGCCATTCAGTTTCCACTGCTCAGCATGAAGCAGAACCACCCCTCTGTGCCTTTGGCAACTCTAGGTGTCCGACCCTGCCCCAAAGATTATCTGCCTAAATGTTAAATATGGCAGAGTTACCAGCAGCACAGGGAAAGTGATAGCCCGTTATCAGCAATGCCAGAAGATGCTGAAGGGAACATACAATGCGGCATCATTTGGTTTACAACAGCTCTTCTGGAAGCACAATGATCTATCGAAGAGTGACTATATCTGCTCTTGAGTGGATCAGCACAAAGAAAGGTTAAGGCAGCACAGTTAGGTAATTGGCTGGTGTCACATAAATTGAAGCTTAGAAAGCTGGGAGAAGCAAAACAAAATGAGACCAGAACACACAGCAAGTAAATTCCTCTAAAGAACGCATCGAATAAATACTTACCCTTCTTGCAACCTTAATAAACCTATTCATTACTATGTCTTACTTTAAAAATTTTCCCTGCCAAATGTCCATCTTTTTCTGACTGATTCGCTCCTGATACACCTATATAGCTGAGGCAGCCAGAAAGGCTTTTTCTAAGACAAAAATCCCCAACACAACCAAATAAAAAAAAAGATCCTGTATTTTAGCTCAAAACATCTCTTTGCTGATTGATTTTGAGCCCCACTAAACACATTCATGTGAAGGAAAACAAATACCAGTCTCTGTTTGTGTAATCCATGGCAGTGAACCAGCTGAACTGGTTCTCACTGCAGTCTCTGGACACCAAACTGGGTTTTTGCTGTGAGGATTTCCCAGCACCTCAGAGGTGTAAGTGTGGTCAATTTAACAGTAAACCCAAAGATCAAAAAAATTATAGAGGTTTGATTCCTCCCCTGAAAGGCAACTTCCTACATTGGTAAATCCAGCTGGTAAATGGGCTTCAGAGGAAAAAGCTATCTGCACCAGCCAGTGCCCGATGGTCCTGTCCTTGTTCAGTGCTCACAAAAAATTACATTTATGTGCATGTACAATTAGTACAGATTGAGCAAAACAGAGGGCAAGCCAATGCTTAATAAAGAACCTTTCATTAGAGGAGCTTTAAGGAACTCATAGATTCCTTTTTTCCAGTGCTGTGATCAGCCCACTCCTCTATCTATGCAACAGCCGTCTCCAACCTGCAGAATTCAAGCTAATAGTAATATTAAAGAAAATTTTGTGGGAAGTGAAGTCCTTTAATTGGTATAACAAATATATTCAGAAAAAAGGATGCAAGGAGATTTTTTTCTCAGAAAATGCACAATTAGCCTGAGGAACTCATTACCATAAGATATAAACTTTAAAGAGTGTCATGAAATTCAGAAACAGATTGTTTGTACAGAAGACAGTAATATCCAGTATTAATGGCAAACAGTTGCTTTAGAAGGGCTCAAACCTAATCTTCATGCAAGTCATATGTTTTTTCCCCAAATATTGACAGGTAGGAACCTTCCTTCTGGGCAAATCTCTTGCTCCTTCCCTCTGAAACTGGTAGTGCTGACTGCAGCTTTTGCTAGGATACTTAGTTAAGTGGACTGCAGGGATAGGATTGCTCTCATCTAATTTTATCCAAGTAGTAACTGGTATCCAGTCTAAGCTGGCATTCTGGGTGTCCTCTGAGTCAGCACACAGAGGTACCTCCAGACAGTGACTCACCCAACTTCTCCTAGATAGCAGGTTGGGATGAACCATCCCTTGGTGCCCCCATCTCTCTCCCGATAAGAGAGGGAAATTGGAGGTAGGAGACAACTCCAAATTACTGCATCTACAGGTGGGTGTCTCTACATGCATTAGGTGTTGGAGCTCCTACTGCAGGCAGAGGAGATCTAGCCATTGATTTGCATCCGCAAGCAGAAAGGACCATGTGGGTAGTGACAGGATTTCTTTCCTCTTCTCTTCATCTTGGGCCACCCATCAGTTTTGTAGGCATGCCAGGCAGAGTAGACTTCTTCACAAAGGCTGGCCTCCTTTCACTGAGGTTGTTGAACAACTTTCAGATGTTAGCTAAAAAATAACTCACCAGCTCTCAAGGCTGGGTTGTAGAGGCTAGTTAGAAATGACTGCTTTGGAGCAACTGCGGACTGGCCCTTGCTCAGTGCCGATTTAATCAGTGGCACAACACTGGTGGGCAGAGCAGCCTAACAACCAGCAGCAGCCATGAGAATTAAAAATCTGCATCGAAGGGCTTGCTCTCAACTCTGGTTTCCATAAACATTTTCCTCCTAACCCAGATACAAAGTCAAACTAGCAACTTGAAAGGACAACATCTATCAAAACTAATAAGCGCTAATCTAGCATGGAAGAGATAGCAACCAATTGAGTTGACAGGCAGAGAGAGGAACAAAGTCTGGCTACAGCACATTGAGAATCTATACAATTATAAATCATAAATTATAAAACAGCTCACTGCGAAATAAGTATACAGCCACAGTACCAATTCTAATAAATATTTGAAACAATGCTTTGATTTGGTTACTGTTATAAAATCTGACTACAACTCAACTTCTTATAAAAAAAAAAAAAAATGTCCTTACCTGAGTCTTCTGTTACTAATCAGAAAGGCTTCCTTCTAGACAATCAGTTTATTTAAGGAATTGGCAGACGGTTGGCTGCATGTATGTGTCACAATTCTGAAGCTGTCAGAGCTGCACTTATTCTTATTCACTAATCATACCCATGTACCTACAAGCTACATTTTTAAATGGTATGGATGAATAATATCTTTGCTCTTGTAGAGGGTTTTTTTATGGCTCTTCGAAGCTGTGCATCTATTTTCACTTGACTTTAAAGCTATCAAAATGCTGGCACAAAGGCTTTGGGATAATTCATAGCAACAATCTGTAACAACTTACAGGCTGATTTGGTTCCTTTAAATTGTACTGATGAAAAAATTACTAGAAGATTCCAAATGCCTAGAGTTACAAAAAAAAAAAAAAAAAAAAAAGAAGAAAAAAGAAAAGAAATAGGAAAGAAAGAAATCTGTATGTTAGAAAATCCTCAGGAGAGAAATCCTGTTCTTAATAAGGATGTAAGTCAAGTATGGCCCTTTAGTTTTCACAGAGGCCTTCCAAATTTTCTCCAGGGTGGCAAGATGAGAATTTATCCCCAGAAGTAAACCCTGCTCGATGGCATGGATTTCAAACACATAGGGAAATGAGTACCGACTCTTAGGTCAGTTGCTCTGCTCACAAGAAGAGGCAAAGAGGGGCAAAAACTCCTGCATTTGGCTTTTATTGGTGCTTTTTTGTACCGAGCCTTGTGGGAGCTGCCTTGGCAAAGACAAAAAGCTCCTGTTAGTGATGACTCTGAATGGGGAGGCTCTGCACAAACACTGGAAAGGGAGTCACAGCAGAGCATTCCTCAACCTGCTGCTAGTGGGACACCTGGCACCTGATATTTCTGTATAAGGGAAGTTATTGCACTAAATCAACTGGCATCTGCTTCATAGATGAGGATTAAAGAAGACACATTGCTTTTGCTATTACATCACCCATTGCAAGGCATAAATTAGTCGGTTGATGGATTTCTTTGACTAACGTGAGCTGTAAAGAAGCAAAACATTGCATCTGTGTTGGCTGGGTAACAATGGCTCTTTGTAGAGGCTCTGTTCATGCCAACATCTCAAGCAGTCATGACAGTCATTTTGCAGTGTGCACCAGGAGGAGGAGGAAGCAGGCGTTATTCCAGGCTCTCTGAAGTTTTATCAGGGCAAGCAAGTACTGGGCAGCACAGTGGTGTCCCTTACATTGAGTGCAGTGAGGGACTCAAATCAGTCCTGCTAAAGACATGGGCAACTGGTGTGAGGGAAAGGCCCTGTTACACCCGTAGAACATCAGAGCTTTCTTAACTGAGCTTTCAGAGCATGGGCAGACATTGCAAGAGGTCCAAGCAGTGAGGAGAGCTGATTTTCCTTCTTCTGTATATGCATGGAGACCTCCACAGCTGCCTGATCGCCTCCACTTCTGCATCCTCTCTGCTTGTCCTGGAGAAGAAGAGGTGGAGCTGAGAAGGGAGGATGCAGGTCAGAGATTTGGCATTTACACACTATCCTTCACCTTGAGTTCCACTGATGTTGTGCAGCAAAGGTAATTCTGGCCCTCTGGAGGTGCATGGTAAACAGGTTCCCTACAAATGTGAAAGCAAGAGCTTTTTTTTTTAAACACTGAGAAGTTGAGGATTTTAGTACCACTGGTCTTGGATTTCAGCAAATTTCTTATTGAATCAAATGTTCAAGAGCACTGGCTCTCCTGTGATCTCAGAGAAAATTTGTGCTGCCAAACAGTGCCATTCATTGTGAGCATGGTCCACAGAACTTGTCAGACACCACAACAATAAACTATTGATAGAAGGCAATACATCTTTGCTTTTTCTTATTTGTGATTTTTATCATTTATTACTGATATTGGCACATCTGAGATAAAGCTCAGCTAGGCAGTACTCTGGAGGAAGAAACCCAACATTTGCTATGGGCATGGTAGGCAGGGGAAATAATGAGCAAAACAGATGTGGTCTGTGCCTGCTGGAGCTGATGAGCTGAGTGAACATGAGTTGATGATTCGCTGCATTCAGTGGGGGCACTTTAGGAGTGAGATAAGGTGCTGGTAGGTCCCAGACTGATGTGCAAAACCATACACATCACGTACACGAGAAACAAGGTGATATAAATTGGAAGACAAAGTCTTGAAAGGGGGAGCCAGTAAACCTTTTACTGAGAGTGAGATGGACCACTGCACAGAGTCCCCCTTGGAACACTGGCAGGTGCTGAACTGTGGGGCTGAATGTCAGCTTAGCAACAGACTAGGCTGGCTTCCTTCACATGGGGAGGAAGAAGGCAGGGACAGATAAAGCTGCACGTGAAACCATGACCATCCCAGGGCCTGGAATGACGATAGCAAGAAAGTGGTGTCCCACATGTCTAGGAAGCAGAGGAGTTATTGCACAGTGAGAGGCATTCCTGGGCACAGTGATTACATCAAGCTTAGTAGATTGATTATATTGTATTGTTGGGCAGTGAGAACAACTCACAAGTGGTGTTCCCCAGGACCCAGTACTGGGGCCAGATCTCTTTAATATCTTTATCAATGATCTGGATGAGGAGATTGAGTGCACCCTCAGTAAGTTTGCGGATGACACCAATTGGGAGGGAGTGATGATCTGCTTGATGGTAGGAAGGCCCTACAGAGGGATCTGGACAGGCTGGATCAATGGGCCAAGGCCAACTGTATGAGGTTCAAGAAGGTCAAGTGCCGGGTCCTGCACGTCGGTCACAACAACCCCATGCAACGTTACAGGCTTGGGGAAGACTGNCCAAGAAGGCCAACGGCATCCTGGCCTGTATCAGAAACAGTGTGGCCAGCAGGAGCAGGCAAGTGATCATCCCCCTGTACTTGGCCCTGGTGAGGCTGCAGCTTGAGTAGTGTGTTCAGTTTTGGGCCTCTCACTACAGGAAAGACATTGAGGTGCTGGAGCGTGTCCAGAGAAGGGCAACAAAGCTGGTGAGGGGCCTGGAGCACAAGTCTGATGAGGAGCGGCTGAGGGAACTGGGGCTGTTTTGTCTGGAGAAGAGGAGGCTGAGGGGAGACCTTATCACTCTCTACAACTACCTGAAAGGAGGTTGTAGTGAGGTGGGTGCTGGTCTCTTCTGTCAGGTGGCTGGTGATAGGATGAGAGGAAGTGGCCTCAAGTTGCACCACAGGAGGTTTAGATTGGATATTAGGAGAAACTTCTTTACTGAAAGGGTTTTTAGGCATTGGAACAGGCTGTCCAGGGAAGTGGTGGAGTCACCATCCCTGGAGGTATTCGAAAAGCATGTAGACAAGGCACTTCAGGACATGGTTTAGTGGGCATGGTTGATGGTTGGACTCGATGATCTTAAAGGTCTTTTCCAACCTAAATGATTCCATGATTCTATGAACTGGTGTAGGACAGTTCACAGCTGTAGTGCTGAAGTCTTGGTGCCTAAGTCTCTGAAAAGGTGTGGCTCCATGTACAAAAACTGCCAGGAGTGGTCCCTGTCTGGTGCTACTGCTGAGCTGCACCTGGGAATGGTTTAGGATTGTGTTAGTTGCCCCAGATCTGAATCAGGCCAGGAGCTACTGTAATCATCTAACAACACCGACAACTCCATTCGTGGCTGGGGATATACCCTGTATTGTTTATCTTTCAAATAAAGTAATGATTCCTGAGGCTACTCTTGGTTTGATATAACCAGCCTCAAAGTGGACCCTTACTCCTGTACAGTCCTGCGCTTACTAACTGTACGTTGTTGCTACTGGTCTTAAAAGAAAACCCAGACCCAACAACTAAAGTGTGCACAGAAGCAAAACACGCCCCTGTTTGACCATGGTAGTTAATAAAACTGTGAAAGCAATTTATTCCTAAGAGCACATATTTGAAATATCATTTTGTGTTGGATTAGTCAGCTGTCCACTAACTAGTCATGATTTCTAGAAAAATCGGTGTGTTAGTCACAGGCACCTGACAAATAGTTTGCATACAATAGAGCTTAGCATGTGGGATTTGTCAGCTGGTTTGCACACACAGTTCATTATTCACTGTATTGTGTGACTAGCCACTTTTAATGTGATAAAGTTCCTTCTCTTTATTTACACAGAGAAACTATAAACAGGAGAAAACCAAATGGATATATATCTATATACATACATATGTTAGTAACAAAGCTAAGTAACTAACTCGTTCTATAACTGTTCATTTTTGTGAATCCCCAGGTATCTTTGAAAAGACATCTGAATAATGAACAGCGATGACTCACAGCACATGGTCATGAGCGTGGCCTCCTATTTATAGCAATATTTCTAAATTGATCTTCTTAATAACAGCAGTAGCAGCTGAAAAAAAATCACCGCATTAGGCATCCCTTTGCATAAACTCATACATGCAGTCGCACTTTTCTTTATTGTTGCTGCTCTCAGTCCATGAGAAACTCATGGGAAGAAAAATGTAACATCAAGTCTCCAAATGTTTCAGAGTCAACAAAGGTAGTTAGCCATTAACGTGTTCATTGAAATTAATGAATTGTGTGGCTAAATTCCCTAGTAAGCTTTGAGTCTAATCAAACAAGATGTTTGTAATCTGTACACAACTGCATGACTAATTCTGATAGACCAGCTGAGATCCACAACACAGAGATTTTTGTTCCACATTCCCTCCTGTTTCTTCCACTTGTCTAATCTTTCTGTGCTCTGCCTCGGCATTCTGTTCATGTGCTAAGTAATGTGTTTTCTTATATCAGATACTGTGGCCTTATATCACTTTATCTCAATTTTAGGGGCAATCAATTGAAGTTATAGAGAGATATAAGGCCTCTGCATCACCCCGCTATCAGATCCACTTTGCTGTTTATCAATTAAAGGTCAGACACAGGTTAGTGAGAAAAAACTCTCTGAAATACTGGTCTGATAGCATTATTACAGCTTGTGCTTTGGCATGAGGTTAGCAATATGTCAGCTGTGTGGCCACAGTGTATAGAAATGGAAGAGAAATGGTAGGTTTTGATGCTAAGAAGTAAAATCTGGAGCTAAAATAGGCATAGATAAACATGCATTTCTAAAGTTTTGGGGACAATTCTTTTGTTAAAAAGGAATTCTGATACCACTGCTTCCACAGGTTTTGCTAAAAGTGGCGGACAAGGATTTGTGTGAAAGTGTAGAGGTACTTGGCTTTGGTGGTGTTGTCAGGGTTCTGCTGGAACAGCCCCCATTATTGAAAAATTTGCCATGGGGCTCATTTGCAAATCTCACTTGATCTACAGGGAGGCCAGGGCCATCTGTACAAAGCACAGATGCCTCTGCTGCAGATAATCAGCAGCTCTGGCCTCATCCCTGGCAGGGATGCTGCCACCATATTCTCCTGGCCAAAATTCCCTCAGAAGAGGGAACCCAGCCCACAAACAAGAAATGAGAGGTTCTGTCACTTTTTCCACTTAAACTCCATTACATTGGTCTCATTGGTGAACACTGGACTCAGGCCCACACCATTGCCCCAAGCCTCAACTGCAGTCTTCAGGGCCAGTCCTGACAGTCATCCTTCACCATAGAGCTGCAACTGCCACCAGTGCCCAGGACCGGCTTCATGACAGCCCTTTAAAGCATCCATGCCAGGACTGATCATGACAAGCCCCTGTCCCCCTTCTTCATACACTGCCTCCTCAGCGTTCTCAAAACACCCTAAGAGGCGAGGAAGGAATGATTTACCCTTACGAGTGCTGTGTTAGTATGTCCCTGTCACATTAAATACATCTCAGTGCTTTACAGCTCTGCCTTCAGAGATGTTAACAGCTATTTCTCCTGGTACTGTCACAGCTGTAACGACGAGCCTGGCACGGGGTTGGACACTGCAGTTTCGAGGTGTAGTAGCTGCTGTTAATGATCCACTGTGTACTGGAGTGTTGCAGCTTTGGTACTCCAGGCTTTCGTTCATCCCTAATCCTCAGATAAATAAACCATCCGGTTCTTGTGATTTATTGCAGTTTAGATTCTCTGTTAGTTGCTGCTCACTCCTTCTTCACTGTAATGGATGTGATTGCAGCTCAGTGTGAGAGATGGCTCCTGTTCGTTTTCAGTGGTGTCAGAGCCCTACTAGGAGATGGGGAACAGCACCGGGACTGTGGGCAACAGAAGAGCAAATTCCTCCTCACTGTGTCTCTGTCCATCCTGTTACCAGGTCAGATGCATGGAAATGCTGCCCCATGATGCAGTCTCTGTTAACTGCACACATAGACACAAGCAGAGTACGAGTAGATTTCTTCACCAGAGGGCTCAGGTTCAGACCTTAGGAACAACAGGCAAGAGAAGCATCTCATGTCATGGATCATTTTGGGGAACACCAGCATCAGAAAATCCTACCTTTGGCCCTGCTTTGTGCCTGACTGGGGGTGGGGGCTATGCTGTAACTGCATTATTGAACTGACTGGTGTAAGAAAAAACATTTTTTTTCCCAAAGCTGTGCTTACTGGGAACTCACTAAACCAGCATTGCTACTGAATCCTCCTCCTTATCATGAAAATGCTGTCTCAGGTTGCCCAGTCTTTTTGCCAGCCTAGTGTGTAGTTAATTTGAGGACCGAGCAGCAACACACTGCGGAGATATTTCCAGCAGGGATAATAGAAATGGCATTGACAGGCCATTTGCTGTCTGCCATGGGAACTGGGGGAAGTATTTGCTGATGATACCTGTCTGGTTATATGGACTTAGTCACTAAGCCTGAGCTCCATCATGCTCAATATGCAGGTGGGCCCTATCTGGCAGATGTGTTGCCATGTAGTCACCATGTTTAGCTTTTTGGAAGTAAGGAAGAGGATCTGGGATCCTTCTGTCATCAGTAGATCTGGGCAGAGACTTTTTGTGTCTGCAGACCCAAAACATCACAGTCTTTCCCTAAACAGGCTTGTCGCAGGCTGCAGGAGGGTTACAAACCCAGTAAGAAAACCTGTGAGGACCCAGTTATGGCAAGTTATTGGCAGACAATAAAATGACTCTAAAGAAATTCCTCTTTCCCTGATGTAGTTGAGGAAGAACGCTTGGATTTGTTGCATTTATTATCAGGTAAATACCTATAAAGGGGAAGAAAGGGGAAAAAAAGTATGCTCAGGGAAGAAGCATCTGACAAGTAGGCTGGAGAGTGTTAGTGTGGGTAGTTTGCTGTGCTAAAGGATGCCAGCTGTGTAAATCAGGATTTAGCTCTGCCAATTCAGGCAAGATGATGTCTCACTGTTAGTTTGTTTTACAATTTTTATAGAAGCAAATCAGTAAACACAGCCATACGCATGGGGAAATCTTTTATTCCAGATGAAAAAAGTCACAATGTACACAGCTCACCCCTGTCTGGTCCTTGATTCCTTTTATGTTAAGGACTGCTATCACTTTGAAAATAACCACCTAGATTCCTAGACTATTTCACTTTGGAAATAATAGAAAAATATAGTGGAGATCTATCAAAATTACTTGAGAAGGTCTAAAGTACTAAATGGAAAACATTATCCTTTCTTCAGGACTTTTGAACCACCCCTACAACTCTGCAGCAAGGAGGTAATTTTCTATTAGATGTTACAGATGAGACGGTTAAGTTCCTCATGTTACTGTAATGGCATCTTGGAGCGAATTATTCTGAACTTTTCTCAGAATTATTCTTAAGGCAAAAGTTCATGACAAGAGAAGGACCTTGCATTTTATTTTTCCTCTTCTGAAACCATTTTTTCTGCCTGCTGCCTTTAGTAGTTAATCACCTAAAAACCTTTGCTAGAAACCTGTCTTATGATGTGCTGGGTCTATTGATAGCACTTGGGGCAGTTTTCAGAGCTGGCTGGTGGGATGACTATCATGGCAAAGTCCTGCTTTGCCTTCTGTATAGGTACAAATGAGGATTAAATCTATTGCACTGAATGGGTTTGGTATACCAGTTTAAAACCAGGAACTGACTCGAATGCCATGAAGTCATCCCTACACTGATTCACTAATAGATGCTATCATTGACGAGTGTCTGTTTTTCCATTATTCCACTTACTGCATTGATTAGTATAGATGGGCAGGTATTGTATAGAACTAAATCTTGTCATTTGTCAGCAAAATTGCTGGTCTTCTGGTGAGGGACTAGCAGAACATTGGCATTTTTTAAGACAATTTCAAATATTTACAACAGGGAATATGAATATCTTAGTAAAGGATACTGAAAAAAATCTTCTCTGTAAGGGACCAGTTATGAAAACTCCACTTCAGAATTGTCCAGAATAAAATTCCTCCTCCTAAACAGCCAAGTTTGGCAGATCTTCCCTGGGGAAAAAGCACACCTCCCAGTGCTCTCAGCAGAACAAAAGATCAGAGATGGAAAAGATTTATCAGGTCATCCAGCCCATCTTCCTGATAATAGAGCATTGTTTTCCTAAAGTGTATTTTTTCTAGTGCTTTGACTACTTTTAGAACACCTAAGTGATGGATGGTCTTTTTATCATTAACCTTGGGAAACGATTCCAAAGCCTAACAAATCTCAGTGTCAGGCTTCTCCACATTAGTGCCACTGCTTTGTCAGTAATTTCATAGGTTTATACTGGTTGCTTTTCCCCCAAAGCGTAGGCTCCTGCTGAGTTTAAGAACAGGGTTAGATATTGTGGGTAGATCTTGACTATCCATCCTCATGCAGGTGGATTGCTTCTCCTGCAAGGCAGTCTCTTGGAAATCTGAGAGTATTTCTTCACTGAAGTGAGCAAGGGGAAATTCCAGTCTGGCCCTGAACTGAAAATTATTGCCGAGCTGGTGGAATTGCAGAAAATTACCTTGTCCATGATCCCAGTACATTATAATGGGAAATATAACTTGGGATAAGGCTTCACTTCTGCAGCCACAGAGGTGGACCAACTTGGTATTGCAAGGGACGGGGAATGCACACGCTTCAGGAGGTCAGCTCTCAGCTGCCAGGGTAAAAATGTTTTACAACATGGCAATCATAATGCCTGACTGTCCTTTGCCTTTTTTTCCATTTATTTAAGCATTTCCTTATCTTTTAAGAGCATTCTTCTTTCCAAGGAATTTGGACATTCTATGACAGAATGGTCAAAGGAGATGAATGCAGCCTGGAAAGGGGAAGAAAAGGATCATGGAAACAGAGAGCTCAGTATGCTCACAGGCACCATGAAGACTAATGGGATACAGTTTCTGTCCATATGTGCAGCATGATCTGGAAGAAGACAGGTGCTGTTTGGCCTTCAAGACAACACTGTCAAAAAAAACAATGGACAAAGGCTGGTCGTGAATAAATCCATGTTGGAAAATAGAAGTGCTCTCTTCACATAGGGGGAGGACATAAAAAATGGTTTTAAGAGTCAATTCAGATTCCCTCTGAAATGGATTGCCTGATCTGTGAGAAATGGGAAGGAATGCCCTGCCTAGCCAGTTAAGTTAAAGGACCGAATTTCTAAGTTAGTTTCTGTTAGCGTAACCCAAATGGAACAAAACAAAGATTAACACTCCCCTCTTTCACTGTTTCATAGATCAACTCACATTAGTAAACACAAACTTCCATTTAATTAAATCCATTTAATGCAAAATTGTTTCCCTGTTGCTCAGAGGCCAATACAACCCTTTTCACAGTATGCAGGCTTCATTTAACATATCATTTGCAGCAAGGTTTGATTTTTGTAAAGTTGAAGAGAGTTTCAGGTGGATTGTCACAATTAAAAAAAAAAGGCAACACTCCTGCTGTGCTTACAATGTGTACAGAAAACGTCAATGAAAATTTTAACTCCTGAAGAAAAATAAACATTTTGGACCCTGTTCTGCATTTGTGTGGCAGGGTTTTGGTAGCGAGGGAGGGGGCTGCAGGGGTGGCTCCTGTGAGAAGCTGCTAGAAGCTACTCAGGCTCTGAGTCAGACCTGCCTCTGGCCAAGGCCATCAGCGATGGCGGTAGTGCCTCTGGGATAATGTATTTAAGAAGGGGAAACCTGCACCGGGGGAGGAGATTGGAATGTGAGAGGAACCCCGCTGCAGACAGCAAGGTCAGTGAAAAAGGAGGGGGAGGAGGGGTGCCTGAGGAGGCTGATGCCCCTGCAGCACGTGGTGGTGAGTGGGGGAGCAGATGCCCACCTGCAGCCTGTGGAGGAGCCCACACCGGAGCAGGGGGATGCCCCCGAAGATGGCCATGACTCCATGGGAAAGCCTGTGCTGGAGCAGTCTGTGACTGAAGGACTGCAGCCCACGGAAAGGACCCGCACTGGAAGAGTTCATGAAGGACTGTCTCCTGTAGGAGGGACCCCATGGTGGAGCAGGGGACGAGAGAGGAATCCTGTCCCTGAGGAGGAAGGAACGGCAGAGACCATGTGTGGCGAGCTGACCTAACCCCCATCCCCCTGTTCCCCTGTGCTGCCGGGGGGGTGGAGGGAGAGAGAACCGGGAATGGAGTTGAGCCGGGAAGGAAGGAGGCGTGGGGGGAGGTGTTCTGAGGTTTGGGTTTACTTCCTGATATCCTTGTTTTGATCTGATTGGTAGTAAACTAAATTGATTTTGTTTCTTCCCCAAGTTGAGCCTGTCTTTTGCCCGTGACCATAAGTGGGGAGTGATCCCTCCCAGTCCTTGTCTTGACCCACGAGCCTGCCTTTGTATTTTCTCCTCATCCCACCTTGGTCAGGGGAGGGGGTAGGGAGTGAGCGAGCGGCTGCGTGGTGCTTTGTTACCGACTGAGCTTAAACCACGACAGACCCACCAGCTCATTTTATAGTAACAGTTTGCTCTGTGGTCCTTCAGCTTCCCATTTGCCTTTGCATTTGTAGCTTGTAAGTAAGGTAACTCAGAAGCAAGGGGAGGAGTTCCCCATGCTTTCTCTTATTATAATATTATTTGTGTCTAAGACTTGGGCTTGAGATGCATGTTGAGAAAGATGCCTCTGCACAGGGAAAGGCCAGGCAGGATCTTAGCCCTCCCTGAGCCAGGGACTTGACTACCACTGATCTGGGAACCATGTTTCTGCTTACTCCTGTCACTTCGAGCATTGCTTTATGGTGGATAAGAGTGATACACATGGGTACTCGGTAGTGGAAAAGCTATACTCCTACACCAGAGGAGAAAGAAGCAGCTTATCTTTGGCCTGCATCTATTGATAGCAGTGATGTTGTGAGGAGAGAGGTGTGATTGAATTGTCTTCCCTCCACTTCAGATGAAGAGCCAAACCCAAATGGATTTTGCCTAGAGTGAATTTAACAAATGGAAAAGGGACAGGGGGAAATATTGTGCTTGGTTAAGATGGCTTAGATGACTAAACATAAGTTTCTGTGCTATTTGAGATGCCTTTTGGTGTCTCAGACATCCCCCTGGGGCTGGTCATTATAATACAGAAAATATACAAGACACCTGTGTTTTTCAGAAGCCTGAGTTGGAAGCTGAGGGGAATACCCTGGGGCATCTCAGATGGCAAATATCTATATTTAGGCAACCAAATCCCACCACCATTGTCCTAGTATGCATCATTCAAAGCACCAATACAATAACAAATATGAGATGGGAGAGGTACATTGCCCCAGAAGACCAAAGGGGAATATAGCTGTGTCTTATGTTAGAGAAATGCCAAATGTATATGCTCCAGTTAATGTGACTCCAGTTCTTTCTTCATATATAATGTGGTTCAATATATGTGGTCTCTCCATCCTTAGAGATATGTAAAACTTGGCTGGACAAGGCCCTGAATAACCTGATCAAACATCAAAGATAACCCTGCTTTCAGCAGGGTGTATGGCCTCCTGAGGTCCCTTCCAGCCTAAGTTATTCTGTGTCAATATGATTCTTCCAAAGACAGGAAGGAGGCGGAGGGGAGAATGGTGTTGAAATGTGGATGATCTTTATCTTGGGGTAATGCTCACTTGCTGTGTGCCAGACTATCTGACACTTGGATAGTAACCTCTGAGAGCTAATGCTGGATCTGCCTTTTTATTTAAAATCAATATCAGGTAGAAATTAGTGATAAAAATCAACTCTTCTGGCTGACATAATCTGTACAAATGTTCATATAGACATAAAAATTTCAGCATAAGCTCTCTGACAAAGGATTAGATAAAAGACAGAAAATGGGACAGGAATAAACGGTCATTTGTCATAGTAGAGGGACATGGCCAGTGGAGATATACAACGAGATGCGCGATGGCCTATTCTGCTCAACTTATATATCAATGATCTGGGAAAGAAGGGCAAACAAAGTTAAGATAATGGAGACAAAGTCCAGCTTTGAAGAAGTGCAGAAGAGACTGCCCTGGCAATAAAATGGCAGATGAAATTCAGTGTGAATAAATAATACACATGGGCACATGGGTGAAAAATGGTCCTGAGCTTTCCATATGAAATGGTTAGCTGATATGACTTTATCACTCAGGAACAAGATCTCAAGGTATAATAGACAGTATCTTTGTAAAAATTGTCTCAGTGCTCGACACACTTGGAAAAACAACTCTAATATTAAGAGCTTTTAGGAAGGGGATAATGAACAGAGTAGATGAGTATGTCTCTATATAAATACCACATCTTGGTGTACAGTTCTACTTCCTGTGTCTCAAAGGGGATATATTAAGACTGGGAAAGGCTCAGAGAAAGGCAATAAGGATATATTGGGTTTGCATGGAAAGGATTTGCTAGTGTGAGGGCTACAGGGGTGGATTCTGTGAGAAGCTGCTAGAAGCTTCCCCCATGTCCAACAGAGCCAATACCAACCAATACCAAGTCAGACCCACCACTGGCCAAGGCCAAGCCCATCAGCGATGGTGGTAGCACCTCTGGGAGAACAGATTTAAGAAGAGGAAAAAAAACCCTGCACAACTGCAGCCAGAAGAGAGGAGTGAGAATATGTGAGAGAAACAACCCTGCAGACAGACAGGTCAGTGAAGAAGGAGGGGGAGGAGGTGCTCCAGGCACCAGAGCAGAGATTCCCCTGCAGCCCATGGTGAAGATCATGGTGAGGCAGGCTGTCCCCCTGCAGCCCATGGAGGTCCACAGTGGAGCAGATATCCACCTGCAGCCCATGGAGGACCCCATGCCAGAGCAGGTGGGTGCCTGAAGGAGGCTGTGACCCCGTGGGAAGCCAGCGCTGGGGCAGGCTCCTGGTAGGACCTGTGGAACCATGGAAAGAGGAGCTGACATTGGAGCAGGTTTGCTGGCAGGACTTGTGACCCTGCAGAGGACCCACGCTGGAGCAGTGTGTGCCTGAAGGACTGCAGCCTGTGGAAGGGACCCATGCTGGAGCAGTTTGTGAAGAACTGCAGACTGTGGGAAGGACCCACGTTGGAGAAGTTCATGGAGGACTGTCTCCCTTGGGAGGGACCCCACGCTGGAGCAGGGGAAGAGTGTGGCAAGTAAGAAGCAGAGACAGTCTGTGATGAACCAACCACAACCCCCATTCCCTGTCCCCCTGCACTGCTCATGGGGGAGGAGGTAGAGAAAATCAGGAGTGAAGTTGAGCCAGGGAAGAAGGAGGGAGGGTGTGTTTTAAGATTTAGTTTTTATTTCTCATTATCCTACTCTGATTTGATTGGTAATAAATTAAATTAATTTTCCCCAAGTTTAGTCTGTTTTGCCTGTGACAGTAATTGGTTAAGTGATCTCTCCCTGTCCGTATCTCGACCCATGAGCCTTTTGTTATATTTTCTCTCCCGTGTCCAGCTGAAAGGCAGAGTCATAGAGTGGCTTTAGTGGGCACCTGGCATCCAGCCAGGGTCAACCCACCACAAAGGATGATAAAGGTATGAAACAACTTCTCTGCAAAGAACAGTTAAGCATAGTAGGAGACCTCAGGGACTATTGAAGGGATATATGATAGAATTCTATAAAACCATGAGTGGCCAGAAGGGGGTAGATAGGTAATTATTATTCCCTGTCTCTTCCAAGAAAAGAATTAGTGGGCACCGAATGAAGCTTGCAAATGACAAGTTCAAAGTGTACAGAAGGAGATGGCTCTTCAAGTGTTGTGTGGCTGAGCTGTGGAGCATCACACCACAGCTCGTTGTGAGTGTCTCGTGGATTCAAGAGCTGACTAGCAGGTTATGTGGATTCAGAAGGAAACAGGCCAAGTTTATGGAACAGAAATCCATTGAGAGCTACTGAACATAAAGATGTGACTGCTGTCGCACAAAGATTTTGTTCTGCTAACTGTTGGGAGATAATAAAATGTTCAGGGAGGCAGTATTGTATGTTTGGCCCCCATATTTAAACTGCTCCCTAAGAACCCTCTTTGCCACTTGCAAAGGCTGGAAACTGCTGGAGGTGGTCTGACCCAGTACAGTGGCTCCTATTTTCTCATGTTCTGGTATTCCTGGAGTCCTACAATCAAACTGCTTAGCAAAATGCTTTGTAAAGATGTCCATAGTAAAGATGTCCATAGTAAAGTAGTGTCCATAGTAAAGATAGTAAAGTCTGTGTATTCCTACCCACCAAATTTATATAAAGAGAAAAACATGCATAGTTTGGGAAATCACTAGCAGACCTTCCATATTAAACTCGTCTATATTCAGTTACTAAGCAGGCTAGAGTAAAATTTGCAGTCTGGGCCAGTACAGGACAGAGCACAGCTGCACTGCCCTAGGGGCAGGGCAAGAAACAGATTGTCAGTTAAACCTGACAGCCAGGGTAGAGTGCAGCATGTTTGCTAGATAGAGTCATTATCCCTTATTACTTAAATAAAAAAAAGGAGGGGACTTTGTATAATAAAGTAGTAGTTAATTCTAGTGCAGCTCTGTTTTCTGACACATAATCATTGCTAATTTGTCAAATTAGAAAACACAGACTATCCTATGCAAGTTATCTTAAAATCTGCCTTTTTTGCCACCACCTGTATTTTTTTTAGGATAGGTCATGATAGGTATCAGATAGCTGAGATCTCTCACAGCAAAGCCACTCTCTGCTTGTGAGAGCAGGTGTGCTCCCCTGTGGCTGACCTAATCTGTCCTGCACCACCCCAGGGAACTCACAGGCTTCCTCCAGACATAAAAATTGGCTTTGATTGTTACTGTGGTTTTTGAGCTTTACAGACAAGACACATTTCTCTCTAGATGGAAAGCCCTTTTCTTGGTATGGTTTTGCCAGCTGAAAACATCTGTTAGCTTTGTGATCAAGTATGCCTACCAATGAAGATAGATCATCAGCTGATGAATACTCAGTAAGGCCACGCTGAACCCAACTTAGAGACAGCAAGTGTCAGGCATGAGCGTGGAAGATGTTTGGAGAAGGTACCTCATGTGTTTAAGTTTCCTCTTGGTGTACTGTGGATTGTCCTTGAGCTTTTGAGCTTCTCCATGGAAGAAGAGCATTTTTCTGCCTAACAAGATCCCAGGACACACTTGGAGGCTTTAAACAATGAGTGAGACAATCTTGTGAGCTCCCTCAATCCTGCTTTTGGGACATGAGCACTAGACTACATGAGTTTTGACGTCTCCTCTAGGCCTGTTTTGTGTAATTCAAGGATTTTCCAGATAATGTATTTCCAGATACAATTCAATATATAATTTAAAATGGGATTTGACACAAATCTGCTTCTCTGTCTCTTCAACACTGACTATACACTCATGGATTCTTTCTTTCCACTCATTTCAGTTTTATGTGGTTTCAATTAAAATGTTATAAACCATTTACAGCTTCTTGCTGCAAAACACTGAGGATGTTTACATTATAAAAGACACTATCCACACTGAGTCTGTGGTGCTCACTGCTGTATTGCTTGCGGTCTTGCCTGCAGTTCTGTATATTTGCCAGCTGTTTGCAACAAAGTCCTTGGATTTCATTGAATGTTCCCATATGGATGCCTTTTGGAGCTGAACCCTCTGAGTTTGAGCTGTTAAAGAGGCGATGCAGAGACTAAAGATGATCTGTATTCCTAAATACAATGAGGTGCTGAACAGTTCAGTGAAAAAGATTTTAAACAAAGGCAACGGACATAGTCCCATGCTTCTTTTGCCACAGAATTTCCATATGGCCATATGAGTTATTGGACAACCAGGGGATCAGGCCCAGCCAGCATGGGTTCATGAAAGGCAGGTCCTGCTTGACCAACCTCATCTCCTTCTATGACCAGGTGACCCAACTAGTGGACAAGGTGAAGGCTGTGGATGTTGTCTACCTGGACTTCAGTAAGGCCTTTGACAGTCTCTCACGGCATACTCCTTGAGAAGCTGGCGGCACATGGCTTAGACAAGTGTACTCTTCGCTGGGTAAAAAACTGGTTGGATGGACGAGTCCAAAGAGTGATGGTGAATGGAGTTAAATCCAGGTGGTGTCCGGTCACAAGTGGTGTTCCCCAGGGCTCAGTACTGGGGCCAGATCTCTTTAATATCTTTATCAATGATCTGGATGAGGGGATTGAGTGCACCCTCAGTAAGTTTGCGGATGACACCAGGTTGGGAGGGAGGGTTGATCTGCTCAAGGGTAGGAAGGCCCTACAGAGGGATCTGAACAGACTGGATCAATGGGTCGAGGCCAACTGTATGAGGTTCAAGAAGGTCAAGTGTCGGGTCCTGCACGTCGGTCACAACAACCCCATGCAACGCTACAGGCTTGGGGAAGAGTGGCTGGAAAGCTTCCCAGCAGAAAAGGACCTGGGGATGCTGGTTGACAGCCAGCTGAATAAGAGCCAGCAGTGTGCCCAGGTGGCCAAGAAGGCCAACGGCATCCTGGCCTGTATCAGAAACAGTGTGGCCAGCAGGAGCAGGCAAGTGATCATCCCCCTGTACTCGGCCCTGGTGAGGCTGCACCTTGAGTAGTGTGTTCAGTTTTGGGCCACTCACTTCAGGAAAGAAATTGAGGTGCTGGAGCGTGTCCAGAGAAGGGCAGTAAAGCTGGTGAGGAGCTTGGAGATCAAGTTTTATGAGGAGCAGCTGAGGGACCTGGGGTTGTTTAGCCTGGAGAAAGGGAGGCTGAGGGGAGACCTTATCACTCTCTACAACTATCCGAAAGGAGGTTGTAGCGAGGTTGGTGTCATTCTCTTCTCTCTAGTAGCAAGTAATAGGACAAGAGGAAATGGCATCAAGCAGGGGTGGTTTAGTTTGGATATTAGGAAAAATTTATTTACTGAAAGGGTTTTTAGGCATTGGAACAGGCTGTCTAGGGAAGTGGTTGAGTCACCATCCCCAAAGGTATTCAAAAAGCATGTAGGCAACGCACTTCAGTACACGGTTTAGTGGCCATGTTTGACAGTTGGACTTGATGATCTTAAAGGTCTTTTCCAACCTAAATGATTCAATGATTTGATGATTCTATGAGTTTGCATCTTAGTTCCCAATGGGCAGTTCACATTCTCCTCTCTCAGAGAAGTTTCATGGGAATGGACATGCCAGGACCAGGGGCTGGCTCTGGTGAAACAGGGATCAGATGAAGACTGTGGATAGCTGTTACGGGTTTGTGTGGCACGGTTTTCCTTGGTGGCAGGGGAGGGGAGCTGCAGAGGCGGCCCCTTTAAGAAGTTGCTGGAAGAATTCGGCGCCCCAAAATGTCGGACCAGCGCGCCAAAATGTCGGACCCGCCTCTAGGCGGGGAGTGACGGTGGTA
>VYZV01042831.1:35134-55744 GCA_013401275.1 Pandion haliaetus | reverse complement strand
GTGGCGAGCTGACTCAACCCCCATCCCCTGTTCCTCAGCGCCGCCGGGGGGAGGAGGTAGAAAGCACCGGGAATGGAGCTGAGCCGGGAAGGTGGGAGGGGTGGGGGGGAGGTGTTCTGATGTTTGGTTTTCCTTCCTAATACCCTTGTGTTTTGTTTTTGATTTGATTTGTAGTAAATTAAATTGATTTTGTTTCTTCCCCAAGTTGAGCCTGTCTTTTGCCCGTGACCATAAGTGGGGAGTGATCCCTCCCAGTCCTTGTCTCGACCCACGAGCCTGCCTTTGTATTTTCTCCTCATCCCAACGTGGCCAGGCGAGGGGGTGGGGGGTGAGTGAGCGGCTTCGTGGTGCTTTGTTACCGGCTGAGCTGACTTGAAACCACGACATCATTGCAGGGGGTTTGGACTAGATGACCTTTAAAAGTCCCTTCCAACCCAAACTATTCTATGATTCTAAGATTTTGATTCAAGATCTGATCCAAAGTGAACAAAGAAGATCCTAGATCCTAGTAAGAGCTCTAACTCATTCACTTCCAGCTGCAGGGCAGAAAGTCCTGCATGCCAGCCTTCCAAAGAGGCCTGATTCAGTAACTGTTTTCTGAAAACACTAGTGGAGCTGGCCCTAAAGTCAGGACAGTCAGAGGAAGTAGACATCCATCTCCACTGCATTGTGAAGACTTGGGTGGATCCACAGATGTTCAGCAGCAAAAAAAGGCAGTTATCTGGGGAATTTCAATTCTTCCTGGGTGAGCAGCAGCTGCATGGGAACTTCAAGTATCTGATAAGTATTTGAAATAGGTGGATGTGGATTAATATGTTCTCCAATTCCAAAGATTTTAAGAAGGCATGGTGAGACTTACACATAGCGGAAGAAGGTTGTGATACCAAACACACTATACTTCCAAAGCACACAAGGATTTTCCAGTAAGAAGGTAAAATGTTGAGTGGCCTGTCTAACTGTCAGAAGTTGTGTGTATTCGGTGTAGAAAATATCCATGAATACAATATTTCATAACATTTCTTAGATGTCCTGTATGTAGTCACTCCCTTTGCAAAAAGAGCCCTCTTTCTGTGGCGGTGTGTATTTCTCTGATCCTTGACAAAACATAAAAGTAGAAAGGCCCATGACAATGCAAGAAAAAGGTCATTGAAATAGTTTTGACTCTAAAAGTTCAGGGTCAGTTTGCAGTGAAAGTTTGTGAGTGCGAAATGATGCATTTTTCATTAAGTTAAAACCAGTTCTTCTGTCCCTGTTGATGATCTGCCCTTGTTTCAAACCAATTAAACCGGAGCTAATCTCTCTGTTGGTTTGAGACATGCTGTCTTTGTTACATATAGCTCCTTTTGTGCACAAAGTTGTAATGGATTTTTTTTTTGTAACCTACATCCACACTGGAGAATAATCATCTTTATACAAACACAGAAGATTTGGTTCCTGAACCAGACAACTTTGAACTTGATTCAGGGCCAAATGAGGGAAAACTGAGAGGCTCCCATTGACTTCACTGCATATTAGATAAGGCTGTCACTGTCTACATTCAGTCAAGGACATACAGTAGCTAATTTAAGGCCTATATTGTGAATGGGCTGAAAACACAATGGCAGTACAGTACACATTCCTTTTAGCACCTGCCTTTGGTGAAGGGTGGCTTAAAAGCTTTATGGAGGAAGACTTTCTGGAAAAAATTCCAAAGAATGCAATTGCCTGCCTCCAAAAGAGTTCTCTGAAGTGCTTTTTCTTCTCGGAAGTGAATAGAGTATTGAAGGATTATTTAAAAAAAACAGGTTGGGAGATGAATCAGATGGAAAAATAAATTAAATTCTCTGTGTGTAACTCCAAATACTGCTGCATTTGGATGTGCCTGCTGAGAGATACATCTGTTGTTAGAAAAACTCTAGGATCTTTTTTGACTGGAAAACCACACAACCCCATAGGCAAAGCAGTTAAGCAGTGAGTATAAATTCTGAGGTAAAGTGGGCTTAGAGGGCTCACACTACAAGCATCCTTGTAAATGTGCTGTGCTGTAAATTTCCAGCTCCTTTAACTAAGTATTCAGTTCCTGGGAGTCAGACCTGAACATTGAACTCATGGTGATACATCACCACCATGTGGTCATTGCCAGGAAAATAAACTGCTGTTGAAGAGTCGGGAGCAACTTGAGCTGATGCTTCAAAACTTGGGATATGCGTAGTTATTGTGGTAATGGAAGATCTTACAGTGCTTGGACAACAACACTGCTATAATACGAACCTGTAATAGATGTGTTTGTGAACACCAACACAGAAAATCTCTGCTTTATCTAAGCTTTTGTTCCAGGTCTGAAGTAAAGCCAGGCACAGAAGAAGGTACCCATGCACTGTCAGAGGAAGCAATACTTCAGCATTTTAACCTGTCCAGATGTGCCTTTGTAGGTTCTGAGATCGCTGAGACATGACACATACTGAGTGGTGTAAAGAGATTGTCCCTGTTGCTGGGAACAGCATAGGATATTTTTCTCAAGGCAGAAAATATGCTCTTTGGAAAGTATTCCTTAGTACATGCTTTAGAGGAAAGTACTGCAGGGTATAGCAAAGGATGGCACTGTTTTGTTCTGGCTTGCCTGTAGAGTTTCTAATTCAATTTGAGCAGGCTTTTTGTGGAAGGGATGTTCCAGTGGGGTATCTTGGAGAGTTCACGGATGTTGCCCCTTTCATTAGGACTAGGTGTGAAGTAGCAGCTTAACACATCCTTTTCTGAAATGGCATTGGGATCACTGTGCAAAAGGCTGAGCACTGTTTCTTTTTTGTTTGCATAATGAGAGGGATCCCATTCCTTATTCTGCTTTTGCCATGCGATTGGTTTCATCCCTGCTCAGATGTGTAGGACTTTCTAGAAGGGAATTAGTCTTTATAGTAACTTTGCAACATTCACTTCTGCTGGTTCTCTCTCGTGATTAGTAACGGCAGAGGGACCAAACTCGTCTGGTCTTTGAGGGCCTGCTCTTGTTTGGCCTTAATTGTCTGTGCAAAGTGAAGGCTGTCAGCTCCTTTTCTTAGTCTTCCCCTTCCTCTTCTCAGAAACCCAACCTCTTCTTTATTGGCAGTTATAATGAACACCCAAATGTGAGCCTTGGTAAAAATAATTTGGTAAGGCACTTGTATGTGGTCATGACCCAGACTGGAGAGACCAGGGAGTCGTGTTTAATTCAAAATTCCCTTGGGCTAAATTAAGGTGAAACACCACCAAACAATCAGTTAAAGATTTTACTCATGACGGAAGCAAACTGAACTGGGGAGGCATGGTAGTAAGTGGCAGGGTTTTCACAACAGGAATTGACATGAAACTATCTCTGTAAACTGTGTAACCCAGGGTAACCACAGATATCAATCCAGGGAATAAGGAGAACCCTCCCATTGAGTCACAAGGTTCGGAGCAGACCCCCTTGCTTTCTAGACTCCTTCTCAGAGAAGGGCCCAGGAGTGGCTGGATCCACTCTTAGTCCCAGACTTCGTCAGTGGTTTTATGTCTTAAAAGGATGAGGTGTAGGAATTGTGGAAAAGGAAAAGGAAAGAGAGAGGAAGACAGAGAGAGAAAAAGGAAGAGAGAAAGATTTCACTAGTCCTGGGTCCAGCATTGGTTCAGTCACCCGAGGGGTCCAGTTCTGATGGGCTTGCGCACCTGGGGCTTCAGTTTGTGTCCTTTTATCATCTTTGCCCCCTCCTTCGGACGGGCACTAGAACTTATTAGGCTAATGAGCAGTTTGTGAGCCTTTGGGCTTGGGGGTCATTTGGGGAGTAATTACTCCTTCCCTGCAGACCTGGCCATTGTTTGATCTTTGTTTCAGAACAGCTTATCAGAACAGGGAGCTGTGCACCCTCCAGAACACCCTCCCCCTCCTGTTGCTGATGTCTGAACTGATGGACTTTTCACCTTGGTTCCTTGTTGTGCAGGGTTTGTCTTTAAGCAGAACTTGCCCTGCCATAATGTTTGAGACATTTACTCTTTCAGTCTCTCACATATGTGATGGATCCAGATGTGGCTGCAAAGCAGACTAAGGCAGCTGTTGCCATATTTCAGACTATGTGTTGTGTAAGAACCTCTAAACAGAGGCCCTGAAGGAAAAGCACTGCAATACGCAGTAGAGCCATGCAGGGATAATTAACCTCCTGAAATACTAACCACTTGTGCAGATGTATAACAGCAAAGAGGAGATAAGTAACCATGCTCCAGGAATATATTCAACCACACCAAGAAATGCCTCTGTCTAAGTTATTTATCCAGTCTTTTAATAGCTCATTGCTCCAGAATGTATTTTGCTTTCATCTTTTTCAGCCTAATCCTGGAAGGTGCTGAAGCACTTGGTTTTCACATGCCTGAGGTTCTACATGAACCATAATGAAGCTTTTCTCTGCTCTAATAGCTTAAGATCTCTTTCTCTCTGCAGCAGTGGTATAATGTAATAAAAGTGCTTAGCCATGGACAGAAAGCTCTTTGAAGGGCAATATCACCTCCATCATGTTTTCATCTAAGTGTCCCTCTTAGGAGGATACTCCTTCATGACACTAAGAACTTCACTGTGGCTTCTCTCTCCAGCTCTCTGAATTGTAATTTGTGGTGCCTGCAGATACCAGATATTAATTTGGGATATAAATTACATGGGACAGGAACTAGAACACTGCTTTTGTGTCTAGTCCCACCACAGCCTTCAATTGGGTCAGAGGTTAAGTGTAAATCCCATGGAAGTATACCAAGACAGATTATCCAAAATTAATCTCTTTTCTGGGATACTTTCCAGCCCATACATTGATTTTTTTTTGAAGTTATGGATCTGATGAACCTACTGTGCAATAATTGGCTTTCACAGTAGTTGTGACATTTAGGAGCAGGGTGTTTGGGTCACAGTTATGGAACAGGGACCATATACTTCACAACAGACACTGTGGAAAAAAAGTGGGGAAGAAGGAGTGGGTATTGGGCAAGAAATCAGGCATGAAGTCCTGGTGTAATAGTCTAGTATAAAAATGCTAGAGGAGGAGTAGAGGCATTTTGCCTCTGGCACCTTTTGTGATGCTACAGGGATCCTGCATTCAATTCAATTATCAGGGTTTTAAAAAGACTGTTGAGACAAGGTAGTAAGGAACCATAAATGCTATTCAAAGGCTGAAGAATGATGCTTTTCTTGACAGACTTGAAGAGCTCTGTTTACTTAGTTTGTCCAAAAGGAGACTGAGAGTACTGGCAGAGCATCTGTCTAAAGGGCTCAGTCTGGCAAACACATTAACTGATGCAGAAGCAAGAGGAAGGGAGTGATGTTGCACTTCATAGAGCTTTCTGCCCATGGCTCTGCACTTGTACAACAGAGTACCACAGCAAGAGACATGGTTAGAGTGTGTGATCAACTCTCAGGGGATTAAAACACCAGGTTTAGAAGTCTCTTTTGTAGAAGAAGGCATAGCAAGAACTCATGGTTGAGCGCAAAACCAAGATGAAATAAAATGATAATTAGACAAGTGTTTTTATTAATGAGGGAGATTTGGCACTGGAATGAGCTGCAGAGAACAGTAGATCCACCAAATCTTGATACCCTCGAATCCAAACTGATTAGCTTTCTGGGAGACAGACAGAAGCTGTAGAGATGTCACTAGACAAAATTTAAAGACACCTGGGAAGAAAAAGCAGTATTTGGATGCCAGATTACAAGAAATAATATCTCCTAGCTTTAAACTGTATCAGTGCTTGAATATTCTAGGAAAGGGCTTCAATATAGAGTATTTTGAGCAATGCCAAGCTTTTATATTATTGGTAACTGCCAAAATAAACACCACATGTGCATCTGCTTTTCCTCCATCTCAGGATTTTCAGAAAGAGTTAAATATAAGCCACAGGGGAGACTTACCTTTGTTATTGCTTCAGCCACAGGTCACTCTCTGACATGCTCTTTTTCTCATGTTCAGCAGTAACAAGGCAGACAACGTTGGAAGATCTGCAGAGCTGTAGGTCACTAAATCAAATTTCTGGCTACCTTTCCTTTTCCTTGCCTCCATGAACAACTAACTCCTCTCTTCCTCCTCCCAGCTTCCAGCCATGGGTGATAGGAAATCCCTGAACTCAAGGTCTATCATGCTTCCACAGATCTTGATGGATACATCCTTCAGGCATAGGTCCAGCTCATCTTTAACCTCCAAAATCCTGTGGCAGTTAATTTCAATATTTAATGGGGGTAGGGGGTGTGAGAAAAAGGATCACTTTCTGTTTTTAAACCTGTGGCTTAAAAGCATTTGGTGCCCCTCGTTCTTGTCCTACAAAAACCAGCAGATAGTCTCTCTCAACTCTTCTCTCCACATTTTCCATGATTCTGTGCATCTTTCACTATTTAATTGTTTCTTGTATGGGAACTATTCTATACTATTGATCATCTCTGTCATGCTTCTCTGCATGCTTTCTGGTTCTACTGTCTACTGTTGAGCTGTGATTGCCAGAGACACAGACAGCTCTAGCTACACCAAAGAATTTGAACTTAAAATCATAATGATGTTTTGTTTAATCTACTCTTTCTTCAGTGATTCAATTTGCCTTTTCCAGAGTTACTGCATGAACACTCACTACAAGATCACTTTTCTGAGGGGTAAAATCTGTTTTAGAGGCTATCACTGTATCTAAATAGAGTTGTATTTGTTTTTATTTATGTTCATTGCTTTGGATTTATCTAAGCTGAATTACATCTGTTATGTTATCACCCAGCCACTTAGCATGTTATGATTCTTCCACAGCTCTTCCAGGGCTTATTAATTTTAACACAACACCATGTGAACAAAAAGCACTCTGTTTGCAGTTAGCTTCTGTTCAACCAGAGCACAAAAGGTGCACAGAAACTTGCAGCTACCTGCATTACTCCATGTTCTTGTACCTTTTGAAAGCTCTCAGTATACCCTGATGGTGAGATAACTGTTGGAGATAATACCACCAGCTTGGGGTGGGAGAGAAGCAGAAGCAGAAGCCTAAATTTATGTAAATAGTTCTATTTCTCTCTAAGTTTCCATTTTTCCCAGGTAACTTGGCCTGATCAGTGGGCAGGTGATGTGCCTCTTTGAGGTTAACACCCATGACCTGACTCCAGAAAGTGATTGGTTGAGTGATTACAGAACTCTGAACTGCTCACTGTACTCCACTAAATTCTGAATCTTTAAGAAATATACTCAGTAGTTCATCAAATTCATCTGCACGAGTCACGCACAGGTTCTGCACTGCCCAGTGCTTATTTTGGTCACCACAGATGAAACATGCACATTCCCGCCATGGCACCAGCAGACTTTTCTGGCAGCATAGGATGCAGCTCAGACAGGGCAAACAGACGTCATTCCTGGTGTGACAGAGCTGACTGGGTAGCCATGTCCTCACAGTGTGCATAAAGCTTAGTAGGATCCCAATTATTTGAATTCACAAGATGCTTCAGCCTTTACAAAGCCCAGAAGATAAATGGAACTATATACTAGCCAGTGGGATACAGGTCCTATCAGTCAAGCGAGCTAACTGAACTAATGCTTTAAAATAGGGCTATGCCAGCTGAACTGAGCTCGTTAGCAACGACAGTGACTGTTTTGGGGTTAGTTTGTTCATCAGAACATTTTGGTAAAAAGCATCCTTGCCATTAGAGGGCACCAAATCACTTTAAAATCTGCCTTGTCTCCCATGAGTCTAGGATTTGTACCAAGCCTATGCAGAGCCTGAGCCCTGGACTGCCCAGCCACAACTCAAATGATTTTGCAGTCATACTTGTTGCGTCTCAGTGTCCTCCACTAGATTGCTACCGTTTTGGCCCCAAATCCGACCAGTGTAGCTGGCAAGTTTTCATAACTATCAGATTTCAACATGGAAGATGTGCAGCCTCCTGCCTGCCAGGGGGAATACAAGGAAAAATCTTGTTTTCATACTTTTCTTCCCCTGTCAGGCCTATAGCCTTTGGGGATGGAAGCTACACTGTGCAAAGAGCAATAAACTTGTGAGGTTTGAAGGGCATGACAGGGAATGTCACCTATTAAAAGATAAATAGGCTGAAAAATATGGGAGTGGATGGAGTGCAGCTGTTAGGACACTGCCTTACTGATGTTATACTTAGAGTTACCTGTCTCAGCTACTACTCACATTTGCTGCTATTTGTCTATGTTTTACTTTGGTCACTTTACCCTTGGGTGCATTCTTCTCTTTCTCTTGTTTTGCTCCTCTTACACCCTTTAGTTTCTTCCTGGATAAAATTCAGCTTCAGTTGGAGTGGGGTGCAGGGGCTACCAAAGGAAGGGGTAGTCTGCACAGAGAAGTATCCCATGACAATTTCTCCATCTGGGCCATGGCTGATGATCTTGGGCTAAGATTCAGTCAAAGCCTTGAGTTAAGATTAGGATTAGGACAGAGACAAAGACTAGAGCTGCCGTTGGAGTTGGCTGCAGAGGAGTTGTTGAAGGATGCTCAGTTTGTTAAGCATCTTCTGACAAGTGATATATAGGCTCCTGTTAATATTTGATAGCAAAAAAATGGATGCTTCAGTCTTTAAGGAAAGTGGAACAAGGCCAAGCAATTAGTTAGACTGTTGGGAACCTGGAGCAGCTCTGCTAAAATTAAATGAGTTGCTGTGGCTGTGATTTACTCTGTTTCACAGCTTTTTTATTCTGTTGCATTTGGCAAGGTTATCCCAGATCTATACCAGGGTGAAAGGTCCTTTGACTCTGCTCTGAGAGCAAAATCTGGTGCAGCTAAGCATAAAGAGAGCAGTGTGTTTTATTATGGAACTAAGTTGTACAACCTCTAAATTATGTCACCTGCCATGGATCTTCTCTGTAAGTTCTTAAATATTTGAATAAAGGGATATTTCTGAAACATTTCTGGCTGGCTGTGAGGATCAAAGTGTAATGTTAACATTAGTATTCTTTGAAGGGGGGGGGACTCATCACAGTGTTTGGGAGCTTTTTCCCTTGCTTCTTTTCTCGTGGGTATGTGAGATAAAGCAGTGTCAACTTCTTTAAAAGGGGAAAAGAAGATAGAGAACCCACACTTGCATGATCATGTCTGAGAAACTCTGAAGAACTTAGGTCAATCCCAGCTGAATTTGTAGTGCTGAAAAATATCTCTTTTGGGAAGGATCAGCTTTCCTCTTAAAGCTGCAACCAATAATATGTAGAGGAGGCAAGAGAAAAGTATGGGATACAATGGTGTTGGGACGGAGATAAGTGTAGCCAAGTGCAAGGAATTATGGAAATTTACATTTTAGCTTTTGATAACAGGAATCCAAATGGCAAGATTTTCTCTTGAATATTACAAAAGATTTATCTAGAAAGTGCTCTTTTGTGTTTAAATGAAAGTGAGATCCTAAGGTGGGATTTATATCTGCTAATTTTAGGTGTCTACAATGCATAATGTGTGCAGGTGAGGTGTCTAAGCTCCTCTGAAATTCGTTGGAGATCTTGTCAATAAAGTCAATTCCATTTAGGACATGATTCACTGGACCAAATGTGAGAGGGTATTTTACTATGAAAGCATACCCTAAATTACATTGAGTAATTCACCACTGACTAAAAGCTGCTTAGGCAATGAACATAACTGTAGATGCTTACACTGTAAACAATTACATCTGGTCTGATGAAGCCTGTTTTTAGCATCTCTGAAGCTGCTTATTTGGAAGAAATGCCAAACCATCAATGTTAGAAAATGTTTTCAGTATTTCTTATACATCAATTTTACAACACAGTGTAAATAGTGTCAAAAACATTGCTGTGGAAGATCATTACTAAGTATACTGTGGCTGGAGGTTAGATGGTTCAAAAATGTAGTCTCAATTCAGGTGCTTGGACAGCATTCAAAGCAAAGATAGGCTGTCAAAGGACAGGGTCCCACTTTCATGGGTCTGGTAAGCTCTGAGATCTGAGTAGTAACTGTAGCTATAATGGTCCTTGTAACTTAAAAAAAAAAAAAAAAAAAAGAGCTCTTGAACAAAGAGTTTGAATTGGTAGATCTTGGCTTTGTCTGACACCTTCATTCTCTTCCGTACACACTATTAAAAAACTGTGTCTTCAGTGGATTTACACTGCTGAAAGCCAGGTTAATTCAACTGCCTAAATATCTTCCAAGGCCCAGAGTAGCCATCTAACCACTTCTGTGTATCAGACCAAATCCCTTTCAAGACTAAGTGGGAACTGAAGTGTTGGCATGCTGAAAGTCACACAGCACGGGAAGAGTCAAGCACTGTGATTTCAAATTCTTAGTCCACTAAATTGCAATGTTATACCTAGCAAAAAAAAAAAAAAAAGCATGATGCTGGTTAACTCCTAATACCATTGCAGGATGGAAAGGCAACCTGGCTGCATGATCCTTGTGTTCACAAAAAGGGTTCATTTCTAGACAGAGCTTGTCTTTTCTCAAGGGTAGACAAAGTTCTGTAAGCAGTTACTTGCCCAACTTGTCAGGTAGGCTAAGTTCTCTATTTTGCTACATTTTTAACCTTCTGACTTTTCCAGTACTTTTCTCTACCCACACAGATGCTGGTAATGGACGTGACGGTTTCAGACAGGAAGATGATATCTATCAGTTAGTATCTTGAAGCATTCCTTCTGAAGAAAATAAGATGAACTCTTTTCCTGGTGTCCCAGGTTTACTTATTCCTGGGAGGATGTTGGCTGCACATTCCCTGATTGTGTGGATTCCACTTTGAGAAAAAAAAATGCTGAATATAAAAAAGCAGAACTGTACAGTCTTGTAATGTCCCATCCCTCATCTTGTAAATCCTGTAGGCTAGGGAAGAGTTATCTGTTGTCTTGTTCATGTGCAAATGCAGATAAAATTTCCTTTGACCAACTGACGCCAATGGATTGATTCACTTTAGGGCTAGAAATCTCAGAACATGGCCTCTGGAGTTTGTTTCTACACAAACGACTGTGGTGATAAGATAGAACAAGGATTAAGGTGTGGATGGTAGAAAGTGGAAGCCAGTTCAAGGAGCTCTTCTAAAAATGTAGGCTCAAAACCAGCTTCTAAAATTTGAGATACTATGGTGGGGCATATTGGTACATATTTTCTGGAAATGCTGAGTACCTGCAAATTTTATTGGCACTCTATAAATTAATGTCTTGAGCTGTGTAACCTAAATCATGCACAGTGTAAAAAAAAATTGTTGAAAATCTCCTTCTCATCAATTCGCCATCCTAAAACTTATATACCACTCCCTACTTCAGGATGGCATGTTTTGGCTTCACAAATCAATGATTTTGAGCTGGGATGATACTATGGTAGAAAGACAAATGCTATAAACTAGTGGCTCCCAACCCAAGCCCCATTAAGATCAGGAGGAGCACAACAAACTCAGTTTTCAGGCATGCTTCCTAAGATATTGCTAGATAGCCACCAGAATTAACATTGTCTTGGAAAGGAGCTTCTTCCTCTTCTGACCCCCATGATACCTGCTCTTCCCTGACTCACACTATCTATATAAATGTTCTTGGTCATTCTTTGATTCTCTGGAGAACATGCAAGGAGCTGAAGCATTTACAGTCCTCCTGCTTATAGAGTCAATACAGGCCTTCTTGTTATCCAGCAACTCTGAAATCACGCTGAGCTCAAGACAAGGAAAGGTGAAACACAAATAAATGCATTTCTTCATCACATCCCACACGGACAACGTAATTTCAGAAGTGATAAAGAAATGACAGCAATCAAACAAAACAGCCCTCACTTCTGATCTCCAGATACTAAAATACAAAAAGCTTCCTGCATTTTGTCTCTTTTTATCCAGCTGTCTCATTGTGATTTTCCTGGAAGAGGATAAGGAGAAATTTAAAACAGTGTTAAAATTGATTCTTTGGGGCAATGCACTCTTGCACTGTGCTTAGGTAAATTTGTTCAGATCATCTCCGACAGGCCATTAGTTTGTGCTGAGACCCAGTGGGAGGCTAAACTGATGGGCACTGCAAGTGGCCAGCCCCTCCAGGACATCCTGCAGGCAGGCTGCCTGGGAAAGGCACTCTGTTCTCCTTGCTCACCCAGTGCCTGCATACACATGCATATTCATGACTGGCTATTCTTTCGGGCAAAAGAGAAAATTTCTTTAGAAAATTGCAGCAGCAGAACAGGGCTCTGCTTTCAAGTATTTTGTCTTTCCCAAAAGAAAATAGCTGATGCCATGAAAAGTTTTGTGCAACCGTAAATGCGCTCAACTGTGCTATAATGTTTCATGGAGGGGGAATTTTCTTTCCCAGCCCAGCTGCTGAATAGTTTGTGCCTCCAGGCTCCATGAGGAATTGAGAAATAGGACCAGGCATCATAGTAATTTTTATCATTTTTCACCCCATTTGCAATAATGTGGGACACGGAAATTCCCCCGTGTGACAGAGCATTCCCCCCTTCCTCCAGTCTGAAATCACATGTGCAGACACACGTACACGCAAACACACACTTTCGTAACTCATCTCTCCTTCAAGACATTTTTATGAAGAAGTATTTCAGAGGAAAACCTCCACACATAACTTCACAGAACAATCTGATTGATTGTTTTTAAAGGGCATTGCTGTCAGCTTGGGACTAGTGCTGACTACAAGAAGGTAACTTTATATAAATGAACATGCACCTGTTTAAGTTTCCACTTTCTGCTTATACATACATTTAATATGGCTTTTTGTTTTCATCAGCAAAATGCTTCACTCAGTAAAAAGGGATCTGCTCATATAGAAGTTGGGAGATTTGGCATTTTCCCCTTGTGACCAAGATATCCCAGGAGACAAGGGAAACATTTCAGAACTTTGATTTGCCCTGAAATGTTCAGGTTGTCTAGTCTGATGTTCAGCCATTGACAATGGAAACAAAGCATTCTTGTGTTAGAAGCAAGTGTGAAACTTTTGTAATAGGCAATTAATTAGTCACTTACATGCAAATAAGTAAAGATAATTTTCCTAAATTCAGTTGAATTGTATTCCTTGGCCCTGAGGATAAAACTAGTTAAGTTTCTAAGAGTCTCTTCAACAATGTTTCCTATGAATCCTTGATTATTTCATTTTTTTTTCTGTAGGGATGATGTTCCACTTCAATACAAAGACTAATCCTCCCTCCTATCTGTTCCGTTGCTTTTTGTCATAGTTGTACCTGATGGCGCTGAGTTGCTCATTGTCTCTGGATGCAGAAGGACAGACAGGTTGATGAAAGCCAATTTTTAGTGTTATTCTTCGAGTTTCCATGTTCTTCTCATTCATGGGTGATAAGGCTGGTGAATCAAAAAGTTTATTTTTACCCTTTCTGTATTTTTCCTCATTTGTCATGTTTATCTCGCTGTCCATTAGAGACTGCAAGAAAGTGCTGTACCACAGAGCCTGGGAACTGCATCCTCACTTTCTCCCATCACCCAATGCATCCTTACCACTGGAAAGGGCCTCAAAAGTTTCTCCTTTCTTTTTGGTCTGTTTTGTGGAAAACACAGTTTTGCACTAATACTAATTTTGAAACAACAGCTGACGTGGGTGATTTCTTATCTGCCTCTCTGTGCTTTGCCCCAGGAGCTGACCTCTCCATGCACTGTAAGAACACAGCTCACAGCCTTGCAAGGTCTCCAACAGGCTGCTGCTCTTTCCTTCACACATGGCTTGTGGGGTCTGGGCAAGCTGCTTTGCAGGCTTGTGCTTTAGACCATCAAGATCTCTTTTTTCCATCATTGCAATGACCTTGGAGCTCAAAGACACATTCCAGGGAAGGCTCCTGATGCTAAGGAACTTCTCTCTAACGAGAGGAAGGAATTTGTCATTGCCTAACTAGCGTCTCCTTTGCAAGTTGAGACTTACTGCTCTGGGATGGTATGTTCTAAGCCTTTAACATTCCCCTACTGATTTTCACACCTAAGAACAAGACAGAAGCAACTGTCTCTTGCCCCCAAGATTTCCATCTACGGTAGGAGGGTGATTATATATGGGAAAGCTTTAAAATGACCAGAGACCTGACAGATTATGTCTTGATCCTGACTCTCTGCATGAAATTGAATTATATTTTTCCACATGCTCTAGCACTGATCAAGGCAGTTGTATTATAGAACCAAGTTGTATGAAATAGTTCTAAGGAAAGAAACAGATAGGGCTGGGAAATATGTTTTTTATCTGATTTGTAACATCTTGAACTCACACAGTTATAGTGGCATCAGCAATTACTATAACTTACCAGAGGACAAACACACTAAAATATTTCATAAGACAAATGGTTCCCTTGCTAAGTTGACATCTGTTACTCGCTGTCATTGAGACTATGCACTTTGCCCTGAGCTGCATGTGTCATTACAGCAGCAACAAGAGGCCAGTGGCTCTGCTGCCTACAGCTCCCTTTATGCTGAGCCCTTGTAGGAAAGATCCCAGTCCCCTTCTCTGCCCTGTATTGAACATGTGATGCTGCTTGCAAAGGATGATGTGAGGTAGGAATGAAGGACTCAGCCAGGATGGCCATGGCTGTACCCAGGCTGTGCCCAGGGTGCATTGGCACATCTGGCTCCAGGCTGATAGCTCCTGCTTTTCTTCCTCTTCTGCTTGAGCAGTCTTCTTTTGAAACAGCATGCATGTGAGATGAATATGAACTCAGCTTGTGCTATGGAACAAGCTTAAATGATAGCATCTTCTTCATACCTTCAGTGCCGGTGCTGGTACTTCATTATCTGTCAACACAAAAGCTTTCCTGAAGCAAAGTTTGTCTGTGAATACCCGATATTGCAGAACATTTCTAGGGTGTATCTGCAGGAGAAATATAAATGCCTCCCTGAACAAATAGAAACGACAAATATGGGTTTAAAAATAAAAAAAAGGAAAAACTGTTTTCAAGTAAAGTGTAGAAGTTTATTTGTCGGGTGGCTGAAAAAACATGACCACTTCCTTGCTGTTGCAAGGTGACAGGGGAACCAACTGCATCAGGGACTCTTCAGGTGTCTGGAAGAGAAGATGCTGAAAGATAGGTTCAAATATACAGGGAAAAGGAATCTATCCTGAAGACCTGCAAGGATGGATTTTGGCTGGATCATACTTCTTCAAACATTGGAAATGGAATTGAACAAATCCCTTATCTTTCAGTTGTTGGGGAACAGCCCCATGAAAAGTCTGTGATCTACAGCTAGTGAGATTAGCAGGAGCTTTGAACAGGTCCTAGCAAGCCTCGCTTTGTGCCTTATGTTACTGCAAAGAGCACAAATATCTGTGCCAGTAGTCCTCTGAGGACAAGGGTTATCCATGGACCAGAAGTGGTTGCACTTTGGTGGAAGTTTTGGTAAGTACAGACATATGTTGTTGGAGTGCCATAGGGTAAAAATCCTGCAAGTGTCAAATATTTTCATTATTCTGTTTTTCCATAGAGTACTATTACTATCTAGTCTCTAGCTCAAATGCTTTAGTTTGGGTTTTTTTTGTTGTTGGTTTTGGTTTGGTTTTTTTTTTTTTAAGATTGCAGTTAGAAAATCAAGTAATCTTTGCATGACACTTTTTGTTTGGGAAGGCCGTCATGCTACAGGACTTGCATATTCCATCACTAACATAAAATGCCTGTTGGCTTGGTGGCAAGTGGATAAAAAAGGGAATTGGATATCTATCTAATCAGACCATGGTGAAGTTATCAAATGTTCTGAGGACTACTCTACCAAGACTGCCTGATCCAACCTTTGGTGTAATCAGCAGAAAAACTGTTATTGGATTCTGTTGGACACAGTCCAAAATTAATTTTTCTTAATTTATGCATTTCTCCTTTTTCCCATTTCCACTTTGTCCCAGAGGGACAACTGCTGAAAAGCCACAAGAAAAATTACTTTTCTTTTTTTTAAGTACTTGTGGGACAGGAATTTTCAGTAATTTGATGATTTCTTCCCTGTAGTCGCAAACCACTCACTAAAAATGGCCCTTTACTAGTTTTCTCAGAGCCAAAAGTTTTGAAAAGGTTGGATAAACTTCAGCTATGGATGAAGTTCACAGGACTAAGTAATGATCCCAAGGCCCTGTCATGAGCAGTTCCTATACAGTCCTGTGCTAGAGCGGTGTGGCTACATACACTGTATGACTAATTGCTGTCATAGGAGCAAATAATATGTAGATACATCTCAAGAGCACACCATCTCTTTTTCAGCATTATGATCTTTTCTATCGCTTTGCCATTTTTTCAGCATCTGAAGAATACTTAAAGCAATTTTAAGTCCATACTAACCAAAAGTTTCTCTCTTTGAATTCTTCTGTCTCTGCTGCCTTGTGTGTTGTTCCTGAGAACTCTTCTAATGTTAAGAGACAGCAATGGCATGAAAAATACTCATCCTCCTCTGATCATAGTAATTTTCAGGATAACGGTGACTTGCAGATCCATAGATCCATTCTCCCATTACCTGATATTTTTCATTGTTTTCTTATTTTCTTTTTTTTTTTCTTTTTTTTTTTTTTTTTTTTTGAAGAAGAGGGTTTTAATTAAATGGGGATTTTTTTTTTTTTTTTTTTTTTTTTCTTTATGAAGAAGAGGCTTTTAATTAACTGGTGCATTTATATAGCTATGTGGGTATCAGCAAGGCTTGTGGATGGGTAGCAGTGAATCTGCATAATGAAACAACTAGTACTACGGACCTAATGTCCATACTATTAACATTTCAGGGTTATTCTACTCTGAACTAGCTCTAGTTTAGTCTTGCAGAGCCCTTTTTGTGGTGCAGTGCAATGAGGTATGCTCCTAAAGCACACTTTCCACTTCAGTTTCATCTGACAGGAATCTGGCTCATGGTCTCCAGGACAGATTCATGACGGGAACCAAAGCACAGTAAGTAGGGATAATGGGAGAGTTGCTTCAAAAGTGTATTCTTGATCCAAACTAAAGCCCTGGTGTAGATACCTCCTGAGTGATCCACTGGAAGGATTTTGAAGGGATGAATGAGGTGTCAAGCCATAGACAGCTAATGCCCAGAATGGAGCACAGTCTCAAACAGATGGCATTACTGGAGGGAACAGACGTTAAGTTTTATGCCCAGTGATGCACTCTGAGAAGCCACAAGGCACCCCTATGTATTCACAGCAATAAAGTCCCCAGTGAACCAAAGATGTTCATTTGTTTCCTTCTCCACTGAAAATGCAGTCCATGTTAATTTTCCTCTCTCAAAAGTTCTGCTAGCAAACTGTGGAGAATGCATGGTTACAAAAAGATCTGCTGGGAGATGCGTGTATTCCATTTTCAACTAGGTAGGCAAATGTCTTACAGCATAGGGGTCTAATGCATGGTTGAACAATGTGATTTAATAAGAATCTGGAGTTTCACAGAGGGAGACCATTCTGAAATAGTAACTGACACATACAGCAGCTGCACTCTGCTTTTCAGTCACTTTTTCCCACCATTTTAATGAATGTTTTATGTTATCTTTTCTTGCTGCCCGATTGTCCCAGCTCCTGTTACTGAACACAAGGGCCACCTTTCACAACCTGTATCACTCCAGACTGACATAATATACTTATAATTCTGGAAATTCCAAGGCGCATATACACTTCACGGTAACTCCCAGGCAACTAAGCCCTCTCGGAGTTAGTAATTTTACTGTATTTCATTCGACAAAGGAAACTCTACCCCCAAAGGAAGCAGTAAGCTTTGGCCACCCCTATAGCTGATAACAATCCAAGACTTTCATCACATTTTTTGACCCATTCTTGGCTTTCAGTAATAACAACAGCTGCTGAAAGCAATACAATTTTTAGTTGTGCTTCTTTACCTTCCCCCTAGCAAGCATCCTTATGAGAGTCTGAGAGATTAAATAGCCTTGAGGTAAATCAATCTCCAACAGCTGTTGCCTCCAGCATTCTTGACTGTCAGTGACTTCATTGAAAACATATGAGTGATCTTTCAACATATTCACAAGTGGAGAAACGTGTCAGCTGGGAAATCTCCCTGCCCCCAACCCCATCTTCACGAATGTACATGGACGGTTGAATATTTCTCAAAAATCCCACTGGTTCCATGACATTTCTTTCTTTATCTCCTCAGTTTTGTTTGTTAATCTTTTCTTTAATGCAAAGATAGCTCTAAAAAGGATGAGCATTAGTTATGTTTTGTCAGCCTGAATTTCCCCTTCGAGGGTCGTTTGTTTGGATATGTAAATCAGTTTTCATAATGCAAGAGGCTGGAGCAGAACTGATTTGATGAGGACTGAAGTCAGGAATGTGGACTGAAAACCAAATACAAAACTGGTGACTACCACAGGCAGTCCCTGTTTCTCATTAGTGTAGGCAGCTTTTACTTTGATAGTTGCTCTGTGACACCATGGTCCTGAGCACTTAAGACACAGATGGCACATGCCCTCTCTTTCCCTAAACATGACCTCCCAGCACTGCTAGCTGGCACCATGTCTAGTCAACAACATGTGCAAGACCAAGGCCCGTGGCTGTGGGAATACCTCCAACCCATGGTCCAACCCATCTTCCCTCATGCTGAGGCAGCATCAGCACAGCTGCTCCCACCCTGGCAGTAGGGACAGGAGGGGTAATGAAGGCAATGCACCAAGTGGATGGAATGAGGCTGCTTCTTAGCAAGGATGGAAGGTTTGCATATGTCTGACTCCTTAATCCACTCTGAAATAGTGATGTCTGGGGAATCTACTCAATTTTTTTTGTTGCTCTAATCACTCTAGTACCCACGCTAGCAGCTGCATACTTTGGGTGTACTTGAAGTTGCCCCTCATCCCATTTACACCTTGATTAAACTCCATCTTAAGTTTATTCTCATTTTTCATACTTAGGAGGCTGTTAAACAAACTTACTCCTTTGATAGCAGAAACTTGCTTCTGCTTTCTAACTAAATATATCTAGGCACAATTTACATGCATTTGCTATTAAGATGAACATTATCTATTAGCTTAAGTGGCTTTTGTCCATCCCTGATTTTTGGTGCTGGCTTTTGTGTAACCTTGATTTTTGGTGCATCAAAGATCACTCTTGCTTTGTTACAGCCCACTTTCAGTAGAGCTGCTATAGTAAGTTAGACTGCAGGCTGGGACTGAGTAGGACTTTGCATGGCGGTAAATCTCTAGTCCAAGGAAGTGTTTCTTTGAACTTGAACTGCAACCCCAAATTTCAATTTAAATTGACAATCTGAGAATTCATTCCTATTTTAAACTTGCTGGTTTGTTCTATGTAGGAAAAAGAGAAAAAACTGTTAGAGCAGCATAAACTGGACATGTTTCCCTTCATGAAGATTCTGAATTGACAGAAAGATTCTTACTCGGTTATGGTTTTGCTTCTTCCCTTCTTCTGTTAAGGTGAAAGTCACCTTGTTTGAAATGTTCACTTAGGCACTTGCTTTTAATAAAATGCATATTCCCTTCTGAATTCAAGAGAATGTAAAGGATCTCTGGCTATGTCTCACTTATCCAGCCACATAACTCGCCATTGATATTCTGTGCCTGAAATCCTGGTCTCACAACCATTGGCAGTGAAACACTGATTAGCTGCAATAGAGTGAATATTTAATACTGCAGGTTTAACACTGAAAGGTAATTATATCTATTGTAAAAATGATCAGTCCCTTTCACTAGAATTATAATGCAATTAAGGATTTGGAGGATGTTTATGTCTTCTAAATATCTTCTAAATATCTCTGTGTCTTTAAGTAGCTTGAAAAACAGACTGGAGCATCATTTCTTCCATTTTGGAGTCAGGGAAATGCCATGGGCAGAGAGGCTTTTGGGGAGACTGTGTCAACCAGTCCTTCCATAATGCTTGACCAAACTAAGTTTCCAGTTGTGCAAAGTTTTTGTCACCTTGGAAGTGTTTGGTGTGATTCTGTGGAAATTACTGGGTTGACATATCACACAGAAACCTGGTGCAGTCTTTGGCAGCTGTATAAAGTGTGCTGAAACAGAGTAGATCTGTGCTCTCTTGGCTGAAGATTTACCAGGCTCTCATGCTTATCATGCTGCTGCACAGGAGTGAGACCTGCATGCTGGACAGGAGTCAGATTTGAGAGCTGGGGAATTGCTCCTGAAATCACCTTTATTTTCTTCTACGGTGTGATGAGACGTGAAAAAATGACAAGCTGATCAATGAGAGACCTGCACTGTACTGACTGTCCTTTATTAGGAGATTTGAGGTCTTCGGAAGCATTAATAAGGAAGGGTCAGCTGTGCTAATTTATACTTCCAGTTCACAAAACTGTCAAAGCATCTCCTACACAGTGCTTCAAAAGTACCCTGAAGGCTGAATACAAATTTCTTGGGAACTATTTTGACCTCTTGACTGAAAAAAAAAAAAAAGGAAGGAAAGTGTAAATTTGTATGAATAGATATCTTATGCCATGGGGCCGAGAATTATACTGACTAAATGATGAAGCAGAAAGAAAGGACAATTTTGTGCCTTGATATGACTGTAATGACATTTTGCAGCAAACATTATTTATTATGCATAAGACTCTACCTGATTCCCCTGCAGCCAAACCACTGTCATCCTTGACCATACAATACCTATTGCATGGTATCACAATTACTGGGTAAAGTAGAGAGTTGAATTGCCTGGCTTGAGGTCATGCTGCTGATCAGTGGATGTCGGAGTTATTTATAAGAAGCACAAAGAACTGCTCATTATGTTCCCACTATCACAAAGAGCTCCAAAGAGACTTCCAGCTTGCAAGTTT
>VYZV01042831.1:17080-35107 GCA_013401275.1 Pandion haliaetus | reverse complement strand
TCTCTTCATTTTCTTAAGCCAAGGGCTTGAAAATTTTGTCCTTGGGATATACATTTACTTTTTATTATTATGGTGGGAACAGGAAGAGACATTTACAAACTTTAGAAAATATGTGCAAGGGCTTCTCACACCAGAGATTTTAATTTTTGTATTTGACACCAATTAAAAAGCAAAGGCAAAGTCTTTGTGGAAAAGAGATATCTTACCTCCATGGTTCAAATGAACTGTCCGCAGTATATCAGCAAACTGTTCTTCCCAAGTACTTTCATGAATGTCAAGGTGACAATGTCTTTCACCCAATTAATCCCACAAGTCCCATTTGACTGTGCTCCCACTCAAAAGACCTTAGGCCACCAGGCCAAATTTCATCTAGTAATTAGCCTTTAACCCTCCCAGTCTTTGCTTTTTCAATTGCCACTGACTGTGTCAGACAGGAGTTTTATGCTTCTTTTAAAGCCTATTTCACAATGGCTCTGGCTTGACCTTTGAAGTATGTGCATTTATAAGGAAATTGTTCGAGAGACATTTTAACCACTATTTAAGAAAGTGCTGGGACTCCCCTAGAAAGGTAGCATAATGCTTGCCTATATCTCCAGATGCAATTTTGTCCTCCTGACTACTTTTCATTTTGTTCTTTTCTTTATGGAGTATAGAAAACTATAAATCTGCTAACAATTGTTATAATCAGTCTATATGTATTAGAAGCAAATAGCGGTCATTTTGCAAGTTCAGAGATAGGATAATGCTGTTCTCGAAGTTCAACACCAAATAGTCACTACTGTGCCCACATTGTAAATTAACTTGTGTATATGGAGAACATTCTTCTATATTGGACAGAATCAGAACAATTCAGGGATGTAACTTGCACACTCCCATCAATAATGGTTTCCTGCAGTTATCAATGGACAGTAGCAGAAGTAGGCCTGTGGAGATGCATTGCCTTTCCAAAGGCTGTGGTCAGCAGCATAATGAAGTCCCAGACGACCATCACTTTCAATGGTGGATAAAAATCTTCACGCAGAAACCCCAGTGGCATTCAGGTCTCCTAGATCCCGAAGCAGCCTTTCAGGAAGAGAATTAGTGTGGCATTTCAACCCCAAAGAAACCCACTTTGATGCTATTCCAGAATGATAAGCTAGCTTTTCAATTCTTATTTCATTTGCCAGGGTCTTCTCCAGCTCTAGTTGCAGTTCTGAAGGTTGCTAACTGAAGTTGCTGCATATAGAGGTGGATCCAGATTCCCAGAAAGATGATGGAGATCCCTGGGTACCCAGCTGAACTGGACTTATTTGAACATGGGGAGCTGATGACAAAGTTGGTGTGATGTTCTTCCACAGTTCACGGTCATATTTGTTCACCACACTCAGATGGTTTCTGGGACTCACGCTTCCCTGTATTTTCTATTTCCCTAAATGGGACAGATAAGACTCAAAATAAATACAAGTATGTAAGAAGAACAGAGCGCTTTATATTTATGGAACTTATATGGAATGCTCAAATAAGATTTTTTAAATCACTGCAAATTGTGTCATGCCTGAATTCAGCCCCCACAGAAATCCCCACAAGTGATTTGGAGGCTCTTGTAGGAAGAACCCTGGACCTCCTGGTCTGCTGTCAGAAGCACTCTGCACAGGGGCTGGTAGGATACCTAAAGGCAACTGTGCCAAGCACAGAGGAGCAGGACCCAGGCACATATTAAATGTACACTTTCATGTGTCCTAATATCTTGGTGTACACTCCTATAGGCTGCTTCAGAGCTGGTCCTGAAATCACTACAGCAAGGAACCAGTGTGGTTCAAGGTCACTGGTAAACTACAGTGAGGATATAGCTCCTGTTTAAATGAAGCTACAGAAGCCTCTGTTGTGCAGAGATGGATACATGATCTAGTCCTAAAGTCTATAGCCAGGTACACTTCTGTCCTTGAAGTACTTCCCTAGAGCAGGGAACATAATTTGGGAGAAAAAGGGAGAAAGGCCAAGGAGTGTGGTGCTAAACTGAGCTACAGGTCGAGCCCTCTCATATAGAAGGTACCCAGGAACCCTGATTCATAGGGTCATAGGATCATAGGAAAATTCAGGTTGGATAAGCCCTCTGCAGGTCATCTAGACTAATCTCCTGCTTAAAGCAGGCTCAGCTACAAGGTCAAGTTGAGTTGCTCAGGGCTTTATCCTGCCTGTTCTTGAAAACCTCCAGGAGGAGTCTGCACAACCTCGCTGGGCAACTTGCTCCCCTGCTTTACTGTTCTTATCATGGAAGAGTTTTTTGTTATACCTTTTCTGAACTTCTCTTGTTTCAACCTATCCCTGTTGTCTCTTATGCTTCCACCATGAACCACTGTGAAGAGTCGAGTTCTGTCTTACCGATGACATTCCTGTAAGCACTGGAAAGATGCTATTAGATGCTCCCAATGCCTCCTTTTTCCCCAGGCTGAGCAAGCCTCTTCTCACAGGTCAAGCACTCCATCTTGAGTCACCCAAAAGCACCTGGGCTTTGCTCATGGGGGTGTCCTGGCTGCAGATCTCCATGCAAAGTCATCTATTTTCCCCAACCCAGCAGAATTGTATTAGTAGCTGTAGGTGACTGCATAGACTTTTTTTTCCCCAATCCATAACCACTAGTAGATATCAATTGCATTCTGACACAACAGAGATTCTGATCCTGAAAAATCAGAGTTGATCTCCAAAGGCGAGACATAACTGAAGAAAAAGTCATGCACAAAGCAGCCGTTGCAACTGTGCATTTGTCCATGCAGTCTTTAGGTTGCAGTCAACCATTAGCCATTAGTAATTAAGCAAATTGGTTAGCACTTATTTATTTTGTTCTGAATGGCAGGTATGCTTACCTTAACAATTTAATAATAAAAAATAAAAACATTCTTGCTAACTACTACTATCACTCACAGAAAGATTCAGAGTGATCTGTACAGTCGTGGAAATTAATTCATTCCCTGAAGCATTTGAAATGGAGCTTGGCAAAATCTATACTGTGTTTTGTGAAGGAACTGCTGAAATTAAACTACTGAAAAATGGTGGTAAGCAAGAAGTAAATTAAGTCCTATAACTGCAGATAAGTCTTTATCTTTAGCATAAGTCTTTTTGATAACTTCAAATACCACTCATTTTCTTAGCTAGTGTCCTTGCCTTTAATGACTCACATTTCAGAGTAACAATAAAATCATATATTCCGGTGTTTTTAATGATTTTTTCTTTTAAGTCCAGTGAAAAATGTGCATAAGTAGCATTTAATTTGCTTAGAAGTACATTTGTTGTCCTTGAGTTTCATTTATCTTCATTAATACCATTTCAGACTTTTGCAGAGTATTGTTAGACGTATTTTTTTCCGTAACAGGCAACTTCTGAGTTTGGTGTTGTATATCTGATAAAATGCATGAAATGCACTTGTCATAGATAAATCTATTTTTACGTAACTTAATTTGTCAAAATACTCCAAATTCCAAATGCATATTCCTGAATATTTAGAGTGAAGATGAAGCTATCATATTTTCAGAAAGCTCCCTTTTTTTTTTTTTTTTCTCTGAGTGCCGTATTTCTCCTCCTACTATGGGGCAGGCGAAGGAAGGAGAATAAATGAGGCAGTGTCTCAAATTGAAAATCTTTCCTGTAAATAAGTTTCTCTCTATCCTTTGTTTCACCAGTAATGAAATTTAGTGGAATTATTTATGAGGTGCCTAGTTCACCTCAATATAACCACAGACATTATTTAGACAGCGGCATAATTGTGAACAGCATTTTCAGAGAAGTAAAGGTCACTGTCTCTAGCAAAGAGCTTCTCACCTAAATTAAGATGTGAAAGGGGAAGTTATCAGCCTTCAGCCATTCCGTAAGTGACTAGAAAAGTGAAGCCACATGTACAGACACTCTCAGAACTCCTGCCACTGGTTTTAAAGGAAAAACTGGGAGAAGGAAATGCATTTTGGAGAAAGAACAATGCATCACAAATTGAAGTAAGTGGGGAGTGGAGATACTAAGGCACAGGTATGGCATGGTGAGGCAAAGGCAATTTAGCATGTTGACAACTGGTAGACTGTGTGATTGCAGTGTAGGTAAGCCTGAACTGGTGAGCCCTGCTGCTAACTCAGGGCAAGCCAGCTTTCCTCACTAGGTGCTAGAAGCCCATGCTAAACCCCAGATTGCCACAGCTCCACCGCTGAGGGCAAGCAAGCTGATCTGTTTGCCCAGAGCCTCTTACGAGCAGCAGTTCAGAAAGCACTGTATGCCAATCCATTTCTCTTTAACTGGCACATCGTTCCAAAGACCATTCAGATCAACATCATCACTTCCAGGAAGTTTATTTTCTTTCCTGAATAATAGTTAATGCCTAGAATGGCATAATGATCCCTTATAGTCATTAGCTTATAAATCAATACAATCAGGATTTGGAGGCCAAAATCTTCCCTGATTCACAAACAACATAATCTCATTAAAGCCAATGAATTTCCGTGGGGAATCTATCAGGAGCAGTTTTGGCCTTGAGTTCTCATATTAAGTAGAAAGCAGTGCCTAGAGCAATGCCTCTTGGCAGAGTCCAGCATTCCATCAAAGAGACAGACAATTAGCAAATGATTAGTATTTACGAACCATGAGAAGAAGCCAAAAATTCTTTTCTAATAGGAAACAATGACCTTATTGGGGTAGATTTTTGCTGGACTGACAGTTCCAGTGGTCAGGCTGATTGTGCTGGGGGCCATCTCCTGTTGACTTGTCAGAGACAAATCCTTTGCAGGAGGGTGACTGTGCCTTTACTTACGGCAGCAAGAGGCACACAAGGGCTGGATGCTGTGACAGCAGGCATGGGAATTTGCCCAGGACCCAAGTACTCTTCTATCGTGGGGCCTATACAGTGGCTCTCATCACATAGATGTTGAAGCATCTTCTTTTGTGACTGGATGGCTCTGTTTATCCACTAATTAAAAGGCTCCTTATATAATATAAAGTGCAGACTAGACCTTAGAGGGGACTTAGGCATTGTAATGCATGGCAAAGTGATTAGTGCATATCTAGGTAGTCACTTCTGGACTACAGAGCTTGCTCCATGTGTTTGTCTATGCATTTTACACTGAATACTCCACTGACAAAAAAATCATGAATAATCCCTGAAAGAAAAGATTGGAGCTCAGGACCCCTCTGCCAAGTGAGTGATCTCACAAGGCTGTGGAGCCAGTCTTATTTCTCCTTCCTTTACCTTGCCCAAGAGTCTTGAATTCTCTTCCATGCCAGATTCAACAGGAAACATGAATAATGTCAGCTCCAAACTAACCTGTAGCCTGAAGGCTACAGGGATCTGTTGTCCTCAGAAAACCTCTGCCATAAAAACTAGGGTGAGGAGCACTTCTTCCCTGGTCGGACTTAGTCTTGGAGCAGAGGCCAAGCTGCACAGCTCTAACACAACCAAGGTCCTTCTGGACCTCAGGGCTGCATTGACGGGAGTCAATGAAGGAAAGCCAAGTCATCATGTACGCATGCACTGGGACTTGAATCTCCACAGTAGTCCTAGGTATGGTGTAGATGCAGCTGCTCTGTTCTGCAGCTTGTGAGAGTTGGCATGAGGCCTCTTATGTGCCAGCTGGCCTCAACAATACAGAGACCATGGAATATTTAATTATATGTACATCTAATTTTGATGCTGAAGATGGACAGGCTGACTAAACCACTGAAACCTTTCTATTGGCTGTCAAAAGAACCTAATGGGTCTGCTGAGACCAGAGAGTTACGTTTTAGCTGGATAAAGTCAGATGAGATAAGCTCCCATCGATTATCGTGGAGGCTGATTTGGTATCATGAGATAATTGGTGGGCAGCAGCCACAGTCCCACAGCAGCCACAGTGCTGTCAGCTTTGTGTTCAATCACAGATTAAAACTCTGGCAAGAACTGATAGCCTGCCATGGAGCACTTTAATTTTCTCTAAAGGAGTTCCCCAGAGGCATACTCCTTGCACAGTGCTTGCAAGCAGAAGCATTTGGCCACTCGGGTGCGAGACAACAGTACAGTAACCTTTAGCAATGCACAAATCTCGAGCAGCTATCAGAGAGCAGCTGGAGCTGGGCAGCCAGGAGGAAGATGTACAGGCTATAAAGAGCTAATGGAGAAACCTGAATAACATTATGCAAATTGGGGCTAACACAAACACACAGCAGTGAAAGTCAGAACATTTACACACGGCTCCTCCCTGAAGACACTTGAGCTTTCCCAGGAAGTTAAAAGCAAAGAAGCTACTCTGGTATCTCAATTTCTTTGAAAGGACATCATGGCTGAATCCCATTTTTTTAAAGACCCACAGATAAACCAGAAGACAGAGGCATTTTGAGGATGTTGCAAGCACATGCCCAGAGACTGTTAACTTGAAGAAAGCAACCTTGGCTTGCTGGTGTATCGCCTTCCCTCCATGGGTTGGTAGCTGAAAGCCAAGCCAGTGGAAAGCAGCAGCATGGAAGACAGCAGAAAATATTACAGAAAATATTACTTCCTCACCTGGAAGTCTACATCCAGCCGTAGTGAGACATGGCAAAAGATGGAGATGGGAGAGGCAGAGGTAGGTTTCAGAAATTATCAAAGGCATGGAAAATAATCCACACAGGGGAATGGTGGGACAGATTCACAAAGGATATCATCCAGCATCTTTCCATACACTTTGAAGGTACATGTATGGACCCTTGGACAAAGGAGGATATCAGAATAACATATATGTAAAAAGTATATGGAATAAAATGAAAATGGATGCTCCTTCTTACCACTATTATTAGTCAACAGAATACAGACTTTCAGTGGCATAGAATGACTGAGTTTGCAGCTGAGAAAATAACATTTTCCTAAGTTATATTGAATGCTACAGGGAGTGTCAGCATCAGTGACCCTACCAAAATTGAAATAAATACATACATAATTAGACTTTTTTTAATCCTGTGTGCTTGAAATTCTGCACCTGAATTCATTCTGAGGCATTTGTGTTAAGTAGAGTTTTTAACATCCATGTTCAAAAATACTGGTCTAAAAATACTTTGGTAGGACATGATTGGCAATTCTGCTAGAGAAGACAAGAGTTGTCACTGAGATACCGAACCAGCATGTTCTGGGTTAAGGAGGAATTTATTTAGGGACAGAATTGACTACATGTGCAGCTATATCCTCTAACTATAGCACGGCCTGTAATCACTGTGCTCTGTTCCTAGTTTGCTACTAGCTCATTACCTCTTACTTAGTACTCCATTACCAGCATGGCCTTGCTGCCTTGCTAGCTGACTGGGGCATGTGGAGTCATCCCAAGTCACAGACCAGCTGTCTGAGTCTCAGGGTATTCAAGTATTAAGCAGAGAATGGGAAGCACTTGAGTTTACTGATAAGAAGTATTACATAAATGCAAGGTACTAGCAAAAAGATGGAGACTGTCAAAACATTGACTGGTGCCAGGTACTGATCAGCTGTTATTGGGCTGTGCAAGTACTGTCCCTCCAAGTGTTTCCAGAAGCAAGGGGAATGTAACAGACTTAAGGATAAGCTTCTCTTTGCTAGTCAATGACCTTACCCAGCAATTCAAAGGGATCCTAAAACACCTATTATATTCTCTATGCAAAGTATACATATCCTTCCTAATTACTGATCTATTCCCACAAGCATCTTAAATTTCATTGCTTAATAACCTTCTATAGCATTTCTTATTACAGCAAATAGACACTGAAATAATGACTACTGTCACTTTGTGCTAGGTGCAGTACAGAAACAGAATAGGAGGCAAACCTTTCTTGGAAGACATCAAGATCTAAACAGACTAAAATAAATTGTGGAAGGGGAAACACTGGGGAGGGGGATAAAGTGTATCACCTAATTACAAAATCAGTCAGTGGCAGAGAAAGGAAAAGGATGTGCAGATTCCTACCCTTGGGTATCACGTAGAGTTTATCATTTAACTTGCTTTGTTTCTATTACTCATTCTGATGAACACATTTTCCCTTCTTTCCCCAGAACAAGTGCACCTACTCAATGTGCCAACAATTCCACAACATTTTCTGCCTGAGAGGAAAAGACTGACTCTTCTTCTTCCCCCTCAGGTTGTGCTGTGCAGCTGTGATACCAGATCTTTAATCATAGTGACAAGAAGAGAGGCTCTATGCAAATGTAAGCAAATAGGGTTTGACATTTATATGAAGATGATAAAGACAAACATTGAGGGCTGTTTTGAGGGTGGAGAATGTTTACACTATTAGTGCAAGAGAACATGGAGATTTAACCAAGCAATACTCCCAAGTCTGAGCTGACATGAGTTCAAAGATGGAGTGACCTTGCTGGCTAAGTGGATGCTCCACAGGCAGTTAAATACATTAAAACTGAAGAGCAGCATCTTAGTATCACTCTTTGCAGGATACACCCATCTTTTTTCCTCCTTCTTCTACCATCTTTTCTAAGAGATCTTTTGCATCATGTTAAACCTCGTATTGTTATTTTTGTTTGTCAGTTCACCCTATGTGAATTTAAAGAGAGAAACAGAAAGGAGTTATGAATAGCTACCACTTGGAAACTTCAGGACATATGTGGCTTGATCTAAATTCTATCAAAGCATCTTTCTGTTGACTTCAGCAGAGACTACCTTATCCTATTTATATAGATTCTAACACAGTTGTAGACACATCTCAGAGGAAATATGTAGGCACTCCTGTAATATAATAGCAATAATAAAATAATAATAGCCTCTCTGAAATAAATATATTTAACAGCACTGGCTACATGGGTGTGGGTTTTCCAGCTGCCCTTTTTCTGTAGATGCTGCTGGTTGCTGCATTTCTATTTCTAACCTGAATTTGAGGCAGAGAGGCTGAATACTAAAAGAATGTTTGCACAAGTCTTTTTGATGCACCATGATTAAATCCCCTCTATCACCAGAATAAACCCCTTTCTGCTTCAATCTTTCTTCAGAGATAGTTGCAGTGTATACTCCTGCATTTGTAATACTGTCCTCCAACTAGTGAACAGTGGAGAAGGCACAAGGGTAAGGTTTACACCAAGATTCTCTTAGATCCAAGATCCACTCTGGCTGGATGGATGAGCCCACAGGGTTGTGGTGAATGGAATTAAATCCAGTTGGCAGCAGGTCACAAGTGGTGTTCCCCAGGGCTCAGTACTGGGGCCAGTTCTCTTTAATATCTTTATCAATGATCTGGACGAGGGGATTGAGTGCACACTCAGTAAGTTTGCGGATGACACCAAGTTGGGAGGAAGGGTTGATCTGCTCAAGGGTAGGAAGGCCCTACAGAGGGATCTGAACAGACTGGATCAATGGGTCGAGGCCAACTGTATGAGGTTCAACGAGGCCAAGTGCTGGGTCCTGCACATCGGTCACAACAATCCCATGCAATGCTACAGGCTTGGGGAAGAGTGGCTGGAAAGCTTCCCGGCAGAAAAAGGACCTGAGGGTGCTGGTTGACAGCCAGCTGAATATGAGCCAGCAGTGTGCCCAGGTGGCCAAGAAGGCCAACGGCATCCTGGCCTGTATCAGAAACAGTGTGGCCAGCAGGAGCAGGCAAGTGATCATCCCCCTGTACTCGGCCCTGGTGAGGCTGCACCTTGAGTAGTGTGTTCAGTTTTGGGCCACTCACTTCAGGAAAGACATTGAGGTGCTGGAGCATGTCCAGAGAAGGGCAACGAAGCTGGTGAGGGGCCTGGAGCACAAGTTTTATGAGGAGCGGCTGAGGGACCTGGGGTTGTTTAGCCTGGAGAAGAGGAGGCTGAGGGGAGACCTTATGGCTCTCTACAACTACCTGAAAGGAGGTTGTAGTGAGATGGGTGCTGGTCTCTTCTGTCAGGTGGCTGGTGATAGGATGAGAGGAAGTGGCCTCAAGTTGCACCACAGGAGGTTTAGATTGGATATTAGGAGAAACTTCTTTACTGAAAGGGTTTTTAGGCATTGGAACAGGCTGTCCAGGGAAGCGGTGGAGTCACCATCCCTCAAGGTATTCAAAAAGCATGTAGGCAACGCACTTCAGGACATGGTTTAGTGGGCATGGTTGATGGTTGGACTCAATGATCTTAAAGGTCTTTTCCAACCTAAATGATTCTATGATTCTATGATTCTATTTTGTGAAGCCTGCAGGGCACTCTGTGTCTTGTATGTACAAAAGTAAGTCTAAGATAAATCAGTTCTGTGAACTGACTTTATTACAGTTTGTAGTGATTGACTGGAATTTCTCTAGACTGTTTTATTTCTGTTATCACGGATGAGAGGAGTTCAGTCATGAATCCTGCATCATCTTCTCTATGTCTAGACATTCACCTGTTCTCCAGCTTACTTTATTAAACTCTCTTTCTCAGCAGGTTATGTATCATTTCCTGCAGAGATGGATGCATTACTTGAGAAATAGTAGGATGCTGATAGTTATTAGATGTTTAGTTCCTAGTTGTGTTGCACGGTCCTTTATCAGAAAACATTTGCTTTTTCTCAGGCGGTTGGTAGAACAACCAAGTGGCTGGAGAAGTTTTGTCCCTTTTTGGCAAAGCCAATGAAACAAGCTATGGCTGGATATTCATCTGAGGATATTACCATCCTCCATGTTTTGTGTAAACAAGTGAGGATTTATCATCATAGTCACAAGGTGTGAACTATCCTAACTGATCTGTAGGAAACTTTTGTGCTGTTTCTAACCATTAATCGTGCAAGTTTCCCTTCATGTTGGTCTGTTATACCTTCTTTCCGAATGCCCTGCACAATTCAAGATGAAAAATAACTGCTGTGGAAATGATCATGTTGTAACATATGCAATGAATCTTACTTATTTTTTTAAAAGTCCACCTGTTCCCGTAAGGTGGGCTTTTAAAAGTCCTTATTAGTCATTGCCTGGGACATGTGTCAGTACAACCAATGCGTGTGCATTCCTCTTGTATTTAACTGTCTCGGCTCCTCCTCATTGCTCTGATGCCCACTGATCAATAAATGCAGGTGTGTTCCTGAAGGCACACCATGTTATTGCTTTAACAAGCCCATATGTTATGCACTTATGGGAATGTGCCACCAGCTACAACCAAGAGATAGGCCTGATGTTTATTGGAGAAGCCAGAGGGGAATAAAGACAAATATAACTCCAGACTTCCCTGCCTAGTTTCTCTCACTCACCTTTGGAACTGTGACAAAATATAGGTCCTCCACTTGGACTCTTGATTTTAACACCCAAGCAGAATTATGTGCATTTCAAGCAGCTGTGGCTTACTGTCCAAGGAACTACTATCTACTTGGTACTGAAGTCCTGGTCACTGTGGTGTGTAGCTTGCAAAATCCATTCTGACTGCAGATGAGATCCCTCATTATATGCATGGAGTTGCTAGCTGAGGAAATGGATCTATAATAATACAATGAATATACTATGTGACAGAAAAAGTTATGGAATATGATTTCTCTAAGGTATATTGAAAGTATTGTGTTGACTGTGTTGATTGCATGGAAGAGAGACAGTATACCAAGCTAGAAGACAACTCAATGGTTTAGATAAACACCACCCTAATATGCACTTGAGGCCAATAATGGAATGACTCACAGCCCAAAGTTACAGCTGAGGCTGTGCATTAATAGATCGAGGGAATATAAAGACATAAAAACAACTGAAGATCTAAAGGCAGGCATTTGCTCTAAGGTAGTACTTCTCTTTTCTTATAGAAATCCACTTCCAGAAAGCAGTTCAGCCCATCATGGATAAGGCAGATGAAATGAATCAGCCTGTAGACATTCCTCACTTTCTCTTTAAAATACTGGGAGCCTTGACAATTAGCTTTGATTAGACAACCAGATTTTAAGGTATTAGATCTTATGAAGAAAAGTGATCAAAAAATACTGAATGGTATTTGAAGAATATTCAATGTGAAGAAAAGACAGTGACCTATTCAGCCAGAACACATGTAAATTCAAGAAAGATAACAATTACAACTAAAGGTAGTCCACCAAACACACCTTTTTGCTGTGGCTGTGTGACTAAAGGATATTCTTTTGAGGTTACAGCTTAGAGATGCTTTTTTAGATCACTGACCCAGAAGAGCTTTGCAATGTCTCTAAAGTAGCTGTTAGAATCTATTACAGCAGGTAACTTAGGGAAACTTTAGTTCACAAATCAATGTCCCAATAAAATCAAACAACTCCTTTCCTAGTTGTCATAGTTTATTGTATCAAGGCCCTACTTAATGTATTTTTAGTTGGTGTGTCATTGATCCATTTGATTGGAATAACTTCTCTTGAGCTTTTAATATACACTAGATCTTTGTGGAGGAGAGATGTTCAGCCTGAATACTGGAATATAAAATAAAGAGTAATTCTGGTTAGTTAGGAAAGTGATTTATTTGGTGTTTTTTATGTCTGATTTCAATGACTGTGAGATCCTTTATGATGTCACATGCACAAATAAAAATCAACTGTAGCTTCACTGAAGGTAGAAGCACTATTGGTTGTTGGACTAATATAAATAAGGTCAGAAGAAAGTATTGACTCTTATGTACAAAAAAAGATTCTATTAACCGTGACTTTCCTTACACAGGGATCCATACATCAGATACAGACCCTGATTGTTCTGCCCTGCTCTGATGGAGCAGAGCAGCTGCAAATGAAGTGTATCTGGTTCCCTAAAACAGGGAGGGAACTTGCAGTGGCGTTGGCTTTAACCTGCATTGTCATCTAACTTCTGTCAGAAAGAACACTGGAACTAGGAAGTGGAAAAGTGACTTATGGCTGTTTTGTCCTTGTACCTCTCAGGTTCATCTTGATGTGGGTTGTAGCTGGAGTGGCAGGAGGATGTAGTAAGCCATATACAACAAACTTGTTCTTCGCTATTGTTTTAGATATTCTAACTGTGGACTAGTCAGTGAAAGCAAAATCCTTAGGGCTTTAGGGTGCTCTGGATTTCATTGACTTACTGTTGTTGTGTACATCTGCAGAACTTAAGGAACAGATGAAAGCTTTATGAAAGATCTCAATTTCCATCAGTCCACAGCTGAATAAAAATGCTAGATGCATATAGGTATGAATAGTTTCTTGTATTACTCCTAACAGGACCAATTGTTTGAACTATTATTTGGACTGTTAAAAAGCTGGATGTGTGGAAGTGGGTATAGCTTACGTTGGATTTAGGTAGGAGCCATAGAGACTCTACGAAGCTCTTATGATATGACTCATGTCACCTGATTTAAGCCATCTGCAAGTTAAACATCTAGTTCGTTAGTCACCTAGACTCCCTGCAGACCTTCTGAGATAGGTAGCTATGGCTGGTGACAAGAACAGCTCTCTGGAGGTATCTGTTTTCTCTGCACTGATGACAGAAATTGGACATCTGGCTTTTAGCCTTCATTCAAAAGTGAATGATAGATTTTAGTAACTCAAACTAAAGAGATGCTCCCACAACATAGCAACTTGAATTTAAAAGAATTTGCTTCCCATTCTGGGGTGGAAGAGGGTGGGATGAGGCACAAGAAATGTATTTAAGCACACGGCTATAAAAGATCTTTAGGCAAATAACTGAAGGCAAATCTTCAGGCAGATAACTTTCAGGCATAAACAAGACACGTATTGGAAAATCCTAAATTTCTTACAGCTTTGTTGTCTAGATAATGAAAATTATTAAAAGTCTACTTATTTTTAGATTTTGACTTCAGTAGTTCAACTGGCCAAATTCCCTGCAGCAATTTGAGGGGCCAGGCCTAAGTTAGGCAGAATGCTTAAAAGATGCTTAGACTGCCTTAACTTCTGGTCTGTAAAACTTCAATTAATAACTTAGAAATTCTTTCTTCTCAATAGCAGCAGAAGGTTATAAAAGCAAAAGCTGTAGCAAAAGCTATATTTTCTAGGGATGGCCCACTGCTGACAGGGGTGTATTTTTTTCAGGCAGCAAACAAACATGAAATTAAATCAACTGCATGTGTTAATTACTTGGCTAGGTCCATTAATGTCCTGAGAAGAGTGAGAGAAAGGATGGTGGGAAACAGATAACAGATTCTTTTTTTCATATAATTAATAATCAGTGGGGAAAAGTGAGAAAAACAAATGAAGAACATTTTCTTCACAGGAGCTTTTTCATGAAGTCTTCCCAGCACTTAAAAAATTATGAGAGAATGACACAGGACAGATGACATCTGTTCAGGCCCCTACCCCTCATAGTACACAGAGCAGAAGGGTCAGAGAATTACAGAATAGCTTAAACAATGGGTTTGTCCCTGAAATACATCAGCCATTACTGGCTGACAGTCAGAAACTTGTACTCAGTAGACACCATCGTGCTCTAGAATGGTCCCTATTTTGATTCTTAGGCCTTTGTGATACCAGTTACTAAGAACAATAGGGCTCAAAAAGTATGGTTCTGAAATCCTGCAAGATATATGACTTAATGAAATACTTTTCCTGGAGGGGAAAAAGAAGTAGAGAAAACCTTGGGAGGTTGATTTGGCTGCCTTTCTGAAGCCAGCTCAGCTGCCAGACTTTTGTTGTTGCTCAACTGATATTTTAGGAAGGATTGTATTTATTGTAACTATATGAAGTGGATGAAAGCAATGACTCTTGGACTAGATCGGATCAGAAAAAAAAAAGGTCTTGTCATTCAGATAGCTTTGAAACTGTTCACACAAGAGAGTTGTTAGCAGTATTTTTTTTTTTTTTGATTATGCGATTTTTAAAATTATTTTTCTTTGTTAAAGAAATACAAGGGACAATAGAGCCAGGAAGACAATAGACATAATGGACACATACATGGAAGAATGTTACAAGAAAGGAAAACCACACAGTTCTGGAAAGGCAAACGTTGGACTTTTTCCTCTACCATTTTCATAGTGCCAGCAAAGAAAAACATTGAACGTTTAGACATCAATGAACTTGACTTTCATGTTTATTTCATGGTTTTATCCTAACAGTAAAGTTAACCCATAAAAGATAGAGTCTAAGCTCTTCAGGGCAGAGACTGACTTTGCTTTACACAGTAGCTACCAAATCAGTCATGTTTGGAGCTTCTAGAAATTACTGTAACAGCAATAACAGTATTGATATAGCATGTGCCAACTTGGTTTCCCCAAATCATGGCATTTTTAGAAGTTTTAGACAAGTTTAATACAAATTTTAACAGACATTTGAATTTATTTCAGATTTTAACCCTTTAGGGTTTACTCTGTTTGTATTTTTCAGCTTTTTGTGACAATTTCAAGAGCAACAAAGTGAATTTCTTTTATTTAATTTTATGAATGACAGCTACAATTCTCACTGTGTTCGCAAGACCCCAGGATCTATGGTATTAAGCAAAATGCCAATATATCATTGTGAAATGGCAAACACTGGTAATTATGTGTTGGGAAAGCAGAAGATGAGGACTCTTCACCTTCAAATTACTATAATATAAATGTACATTGCAAAGAGGAAGTGTTGACTGCTTCTAAATACCAAGATGAGTTGAATGCTGTGATTTTGTGTCAGCCTTAAAGGCAAGATCCACTCACTACTGTATATAACATTTAATGAAGTACAAATGGGTTCATGCTATTCCTTCTTCCTAGCTCTCTGTCTCTTTGCTTTATGCCTTGGGGATACTTCCCCTCCTCTGCAAGAATATTAAAGTAAATATACATTCTCAGATTTCAGAGAGCAGTAATTACAGAATAGAGAGATCAAATTTCCACAGCTTGTAATTTTCATTACTTCATCCCTTACTCAGTGATGTGAACAGACAAGCTCCGAAAAACAGCTGAAACCTAGTGTGGAGGGCTGATTTTACCATGAGAAGAGGAGGGGGGATTAAGTGGGGTGGAAAGGGCTTGCAAATGGACTCAGATGCACAGAAGTAGGGAGAAGCAGAGAGAGGGATACAGCAGAGGGATGTGATTTTTGATGTAAACCCAGAAAATTAACTTCTCTTTTGATCACCAGGACCATCAGCAGCCCAGTTAAACTAGTTGGAGGAGGAAAGATTGGTGGTGAAACACTCCCCCCTCTCTTTGCCCTTTTGAGGTGGTGTAGGGTGTCCTGTTATCTTGTTCCGGAAAGTGACAGTGTTATTCCTTAGAAAGAAAGCTAATAGGACTCGGCCCAGCAGATTTTTAGATAAATGCATTTGAAAATGAGCAGAAATTAAGACACAATCATCACCCATCCGCAATCCCACAGGCCTCACTTTCCCTTTTGAATTCAGCAGGGTTAGAGGTTTCCATAAATTTCTGTGTGGAGACTTCCATACATTTCTGTGTGGTTGTCCCCAAGGATCAGATGGGATTAGATGGTGGGGAGATATTTAGGCCCTTCATTCCTTCATTCCCATCAACACTGCCTGCGAAGAGTAATGATCCCACCAGATCTCTGCTTGCTTCGAGGCATTCCACGCTTTCTCCCTGAAAGTCCTGCTCCGCCTGGAGTGGGAGGACAGGACAGATAGGAGAATTGCTGTAGGAAGATGACTCTAATTTAGCCACTGTGAACATGGTCTTCCTGTGGCCTCAATCCTCCGCACTCATTTGGGAGGAGTCCTAAAGGACAATGGGCTGTGATGCATTTAAACCCCCAAGAGTCATTGTGGAGCAGGGCAGTGGTTTTGATCATCAAAAAAAGGATGAGCGAAAAGTCTCCATATGAATTTGTATTGCATTTTGAAGTGCCTGTGAGTTCTTAGTCCTAGATCTTAAAGTCTCTTGTCACCAGGCACTGAAAAGCAAAGGAAAATGCAGACCAAAAAGACTGTCTCAGACCATAGCTCAGTGAGTCTAACTCAGAGAAACCCAGTGTTTGGACAACTGAGTCCTCCAGAGGAGGGAGATAAGGTTCCATCCTGACAAAGGGTTTGAAAAATAAGGTACAATTTCCTGCACTGGGGAGCATTCCTCCCTTGTAGGACTGTGTGATACCCATCCGGAATTTGGAATGAGCACAGCTCGCCTCCAGCAAATTCCACTCCCTGAAACACCACTGGGCACCACAGGACAAGTGATGGCTCCAGATTCACTTGCTCCATATTCCCTCTCACTGTCCTCAATGGAGGCTTCCTTCTCTTTGTGTTGCATTGGATTTTTCCACTTGATGGATTGGTTGGTCTGCATGAGGAATGCTCTTGTTTTCCTCCCTGATCTACACAAAGCACAAAACACACACAAAGCTGGGTGTGACCCAGCTTTGCAGGATGGGAACTGCCAGCATTTCTGGCATATGGGCTGGTGTTCGCAGTTACGGTTTGTCACTCTCTCCAGGTTCAGTTCTGCTTTGAAAACTGTTCGGAGTTCACAGATGGGGAAAAAAACGCCTTTGCTTTATTCATCAGTCATAGAAAATCCCTGACCTCCGTTACCCACACTTTGCATTTTGTTTGAGATCTTGGCCCATCAAGAATGAGTGTTTTCATGTGTATATGCAGTTACAGGTAATGTTGACATCCATCGTGTGACACAGGACTGTCAGACCTCTTGCAACATGCAAGATCCATTTGATTATTGCCTCACACTTGCAGGTAAGGCAACACCTCACATCTTCCCAGCAAGGCAATATGGCATCTCCTCCTATGCCGCGGTCTGCTGGACAGCAAGTTGGATCATGAAGTTGGAGATAGCTCAAGGTCCTGAGCTGTTGCTGGACATCTGCCACTTTGAAAGTCCTTGTACTTAAAAGGCCCATTGTAGGACACCATCCTATACCTCAATGCGAGCTCCCATGTAAGCCAATGTGGCACACGCATCTCTGACACTGTGTGTCTCAGGAGAAGGTTTGGTTCCTGCCCTGATACATCCTATTGTCTCTTCGGTCAAGCTGGCATCGCTTGCAGTGCAGTTACCTGGTGACCTGGATTCAGGAAGAAACCTGTTTGACAATAAAAGAGATGATTGACACACCTGAGAGTCAAACTGCAGACAGGAAAGCAGAAAGGGCTGGACTGAGTGGTGGAAGGAAGGATGGAGCAGGAATACCTGAGTTGGTATCATCCGCTCCAATGTATGTGGGATGTATGTGACACCATGGCATCAGGTACTGTCAGGCTTGTCCTGCATAGTGACCTCCATTCTGTATGAGAGACATAAAGGGCGGGGGGGGG
>VYZV01042830.1:62551-149976 GCA_013401275.1 Pandion haliaetus | reverse complement strand
AAAATAAAACGTGGATGTCAGTTTTGATTAACAGCTACGTCAGAGATGCTTTCTTTCCAAAGTATGACATTTTCTATGGTCTTAACATTACCTTGGCCTAGGAAGAATGTAGTTTGTAGCAGCATTGGTGTCCACTTTTAAAGTAAAGAGCAATCAAAATTAAAAATGTGATGTCATTCCATTCTAAATTCCCTTCATCCTTTATGTTTTCTTGATTCCCAGCTTGGGATTTAAGTGGCTTTATCGAACTGTTTAGTCTGCTGTTGCCTGTTGGTAGGATCCCCAGTCATTCAGAAAATGGTAAGGCTTAGCCTGTGTAAAACCCCTATTTGCTTGACTATGTCAGGAAGGTCTTTTTTTCATGCAGCTGAAAAATTCGGAGGATGCTCTCATGGGATTCCCTAGTCATGATTGCATCGGGCTAAGACGTCTGGATGAACGCAATGAGGTTAGGTGAGATCATCTGACAGAGATTCTCAACTGGCGAATGGTATGGCATGCAGATCCAACACTTCAGATACTGGAGGAAAAAGCAAGATAAACCTCACTATTTATTTCCAACCCAAAATACACACAGAGGTCTCTGCCAGGCACAAGCTTGTGTCGCATGCATGTGTATCAAGGCATGAGTGCTAATTGCGGCATGTCTTGAAACGTGCAGGTAATTTCCCAGAATATTGTGCTGGGAAAGGGAGGATCTGGAAAAGGGGAATGGCTACATTTTTGCTTGAAACGCATGATAAAGTTATGCCCCCACCTTATCTCTCCTCTTTAAAATCTGTGTATAGTTTGAACATATTTTGTCCACAACCAAAGTATTTCATCAAATACCAGCTTTGGCTTTGAATTCAGGCTGGGGCTGGAACTGGTTAAAGAAGCTGAATCTCAGCAAAATGTTAGTATAAATGCAGGAAAACTTTCTCAAGAAATACCGAGAATATTTTTTCCTCCTTCTGGAGTAATCAAATGATGTAGCACAATGATTTGCATTGATGGAAATGAGGCGAGGTTGTGAATGGTTTAGAAGCTAATTCAGGAAAAGACTTAAACATGTGCCTAAATTTAAATAAGTAAGTACACCGGAATTACTCATGTGCTTAAAAATTAAATATATGTTTAAATAAATACATTGCTGAAGTGGAGCCTAAGGGTACAGTTTGAAGTTAAAGCTAAAGTAATCTAGACAGTAGCTGTTGCTGAAAGTGATCAGTCTTCTCCTGGTTTACTTCCTTGAAATGGCCCATGCTGGAGTTAAACAAATACAGTTTGTTGACAATAACTGCTGTTTCCTCAACAACTTTGAAAAGCACTCATTTCTCATAAAAATGCAAGTAAAAGTCTTACTTAATGCTAAAAATCAATGGAGATACACTGAAGTCAGTTTTTGTACTAACATGCAATGCCTGTTTGATTTCACAAGCTACAGCCTGTTAGAGAAAGAATTAAGAGGAGCAGTTCTCACGCTGAGTAGGATGCATTTATTTCTTGTGCTTATAGGCTCCTACATCCTCCTAACGATAACTAAGGGTAAGGGAACAGCAAACCAGATATGTCACCGAAATCAAGCTGGCTGCAAAGCAAGCGAGAAGAGACAGGGTGTTTTGGGATGTTTGCCCTTCACGGTGGAATGCAGAAGATATTGTAGGCACACCAGCATTGCTGGTGGCCTCTCAGCCTCCCTGAATCCAGCAGCAGAGAGATTAGGGCTTCACCACATCTGTTTGGCCCTCTGTGAAGTTTTTGCTACAAGCAGGAGGACAAGACTATCTCCTGGCAAACTGATAGATATTTTTCTGGAATAAAACCACAGAGATTGAAGGCTGTTCAGAGGACCTGACACAAAGGCAGGTGACCCCTTGGGAAGGTTAAGTCTTCCTGGACATACACCAAGAAGTCATGGGCTTGGGGAGATGATGCTTGTGGGGTTGTCTGTATTTTTAAGGGTGGTGATAGCAGGTCTTGATCTCTCAGTGCAAACGTTTAAGGGCAGTGGAGGTCTGAGGACCCCAGGTATCCTTCTGGCAAGCTTTCCATGGAAGGAGGAAGACTGGGGCCTGTGGATTTCTGTCATGGTCATTCGTGCTGCAGCTATGCACTTGGCTGCCTGCCTATGACAGCATTGTGATAAGACTGTGCAAAGATCGAGCATATTTTTAATCAAATGTTTCCATTAGTTTTAATATATTGTACCCATCAGATTACAGTCACTCAGCAAAAATCCAGCCTTCGACACAGTGTCTTATTTATCCTACCATGCACCCAGCTCTGCTTTGCTGACATTGGTTCTGGTTGTACAGTCCTGTTGTGGGGTTTTTGGGGGATGGTGCAATTAGCCTGGTTGGAGCTACTAGGCCAAGGAACATCAAGCAGTAAAATAAAGTCTTGATGACATATTTGAACTCTTATAGACCATGGGTTATCTGATCTGCAAGGTCACTGCTATTCTCTGGGAAAGTTTAAAAGAATCTGCTCCTGTTTCAAGCTTAAAGGGCCCTTGTTGACAATGTTAGGATGCAAATTCTGTTTTTAAGTATATGCAGCTCTACACTGGTGAGCGTTTCAGAGTATTTACTACCTGTATTTTTATTTCATTTTCTTTTAACTGCTCATCAGAGGCAAATGGCGTAGAACTAGTTTTTATGAACAGAAGGAAAAAGTGACTCCAATAAGGCTTCTTCTGCTACCAAAACTGAATGAAATGCAGAAAGGAAAAGAATAATAATGTGAAAATGAGAAACCTAAAAAGAACTTTAAAATTCCTTTCAATAATTTAAGCTGTCATCAGTAGCAGAAATAAGGAATTATATTTCAGACATAACTTATACCAGGCATGTCCTAAAAAGAAAAAGAAAGACAAATTGATAATGCCTGAAGAGACTGTCCCTGGGAAGAAAAAAGTGCAGTATTAGGCCCTAGGAAGCCAAGTATCTTTTCCACTGTTCAGTCTGCAGAAAAAAAAAAAATGATGGCCCTTGATCTTTAGCAGCTCTAACAGATGGACTTGGGGAAGCAGTAGGAAAATAACATCATTAAAAGATTTGTCTTTCTGTATTTATGAAAAGTCAAGTTGTGCCTTGCTCAAAATGTTTGAAGCTATTATATTACAAAGATTTGGTATTAATATGATTAGCTTAACAGTATTCTTCTGTAATACACATCACAAAGTCCTGTCAGAATGAAATTGAATGCTAAAAACATCGCATAATAACTTTCACAGACCATTAAGGTTTAAGGCTACAGTGTGGGAGTTTATTACAAAGAGACCCTCTTGCATCAGCATATACTTTAAGTTAGAGGTATTTCCCCCCTCAGGCTTTATTTGCTTCAAAGTATGATGTTCTGACTTTGTTTATGTTCCTATACAGACTGGCTTAGCTTTGCCATGGGGTCCTTGCAATGGTGTGAGGAATCCTGTAGGAAGGGATTGACAAGGCTATTATTTTCCTTTCACTTGAACCTAAGTATGTAAACTCTTGGCCATTTTATCCTTGCTGGCTGTGGCAAAATATCACCCCTCCATTTCCCTCCTATTGCAGTAACAGCATGATCCGGCAGGATGAGGTATGACTTTCCCTTGCCAGTGTCTTTCATGCCACTCTGTGTACTCTTGGGAACAAGGATAATGCATGCCCTTGTCTCAGGGATTATAAATTTAATGCCCTTAAGGAACATGTAGTTTATCTACAAAGCAATGCACTACTTGTGCCATAAAAGTTTCTTATCACCCGGTAGGAATATGGATTCAGATCCGTTTATTTGACTCTGTAGGTATCAGAGTTTAAGGAAGGATTCTATTACTTTGCGATTATCTCCTCGGGCTGATTTTACTCTGGTGTAATTCCTCAGGCTCCCATGATGCTATTTCAGACTCACGTTGAGCAAGTGGGAAAAGATTGAGTGCGTGTACTTGATGAAGTTAGAGTGATAGCAAAATGTGAGCTGCAGTCTTTGGCAGGAAAATCTATCATTCTCCATTGATAAAAAGTTTATGATTAATCACCGGCTTGATTACATTACCCTTTAATTAAGCTTGTAAGTGCCAAAGAACGGGGACTTTAGTGTGTTTTTTCTTTGTTATCTCCTGACCATGGCTCTGCTGGTGTGATTTTAAAGAATCATAGAATCGTTTAGGTTGGATAAGACCTTTAAGATCATTGAGTCCAACCATTATAAAAGGTCTTGCATTGATTTCTCCTTCCTACAACTGTTCTCACCCCGTAAACGGGAATTAAGGTCATAGTCTTCCTTCCTGATGCTTCCACAGTTGGAACGATTTCAGTGGAAAGCAAAAATGTAGGTGAAAATATGTGTTGGTTTCATTTATATCGCAGAGTTACCATCCTCTACCTTGGATTAATTTCTCAGCTTTCCCTGGAGCTCTTGGGAACCCACACGGATGTCCATAGGATTTTCTTCCACAGAAAACTGCTGATGCTAACCATGGATCTACAGCACAGGCAGCTGTTACCAGCAGTTTATAGTAACCTTCCTCACACAGGATCCCACTGCACTTCACAAACTAATCAAATCCAGCACCACTGACATGCAATGAGCGCTGGGGCAGAGCGTGGCAGCTGTTCAGCACAGAGTACATGGACCAGGATAGTTTTGTCCAAAGCCACAGGAGCCAATTCCACCTCTGATGAGAAGTGTCCTGGGATGATCAAGGGCCAGAATGAAAAAGAATTTTAGTTCCCAGAACATAGCATCTGGGAGAAGAAAACTTTACAACTCTCAGCATGGCTTCCCCAGGGAAATAAAGGGCCTTGATGGTGCCTGGCAGGCTGAAGGACTCACTGATGGGCTCACTGAGTTCTTGGATCTCCTTCTGACATTGAGCCATTTTAACCCCTTTGCTTTTTTTTTTACCATTTCTGATGCTTTTCACTGGATCATGCCTGACACTTTGGTACTAAGCAGCCCTTTTGATAACTGCAGTGCAGTAGTGTAGTCCCTGAAGATCTTCCCCATTCCCATAGCACCGTCAGCACAAGGAGAAACAATCTTGACAAAGATCCCAGTGGGATTCTGAGTGCACAGTTCCTGCACTGAGAAGTGAAAATTCAAGTACAATGTGTGGAATTTGCAAGTGCAGCTTCCCTTGTTCCTAGCCCACCCTCTGTGCTATAAAAATATTTTTTGACTAGTGATTGTTATCGTTACAGCAGAAATGTAATAGCAACAAAGTATTATTTGAAATACCAACAACCAAGGGAAAGGCCAGAGTGTGTTGCTTCGGGAGGGCTGTCTCACAGATCTGCAAGAAGCTTCAGCTCCTTTTGTCCCGAGAAGGATTCAGCAGCTGGGGTCAGTTAGGAACAGCCACGCAAGTGGGTGACGAAGAGGGACCAAACCCCCTCAGGAGAGTGGCTGGCCGCGCTGGGGGCCGTCGTCAGTGCCAGACTCTCCCCACGCACTTCAGCCAATTTGCTCCAGATTGTCATCCCGCTCCAGGGACTACACACCATAGGACTAGATGCTGAGGCACCTATTCTTCATATATCTGAGTCCTACATTGAATCCAGTCCTTAGTAACTTAGAAGCTACAGTAGCGAGTGTGTCAGTGCCTAAACCCACCTAATAATCCAAGCTTTAGCCACTTACACGAGTCATTCACTGTCTAGCAAGAATCAATCCCAAACCAGAATAAACTGAGACCTTTGATGTATCAGTCTGAAGATACAGAGGAGACTTGCCAAGCCAGATGTTGGCTTTTGTTGCATGCCTAGCAGGCAGCCCATAAGGTACCTATCCTTTCACAAGTCACCATCAGGAAAAGTCACTCTTAAGATTTACCTACTAGAAAGTGCAGGCAGGAGTTGGAAGAGGGTAAGGATCAGGCCACAGGTCTGTTACACCACTTGGAGCTGTCGAGTTCAGCATTTTGTCACTGGCAGTGACTGCTGCCGGGCTGTTTCACACAGTGCTGTCACATTTCCAGTTCTCAGTCCAGTGAAGCAGGCTGGAAACACCAGTCAGACACAGGTCTCTTGTGCTCCGATGCGTCTTCTTACTAGGAAAGCCAGATCCTTAACTCAGGCTGGATCTTCTTTCCTGCTCTTCTGACGAGGGAAGTTAACATAGTTAACATGTTCTTTTTCACAAACCTACCTCGTCTTTGGAAACCTTCTCTGCTGCCTTCGCTTTCAAGCTGACAGAGCCCAACCAGCTTGGGGCCCTGGCTTCACTCGTGGTGTAGTTATCTCATCCGTCTGGCTCAGCTGATCGAGAGAGAGATGGAATTGCACACAGGTATGCAATTCTGGACTAGTTTAAATGATATCACGTAATAATAGTAATGATAATGATGATAATATCTTATGCTATAGATGAGAAAAATAAACTATTGTCTCAAAATGTACCTGACAAGCAGTACAATGCAGTGTTATGTACTCAAGAGGGAGAATAGAAGTTACTTCACTCATTTTCATCCCATCCTCTGAATCTTGTCTAGCCTACGGGTTAAATCTGGGAGACAGAATCATCTGCATGAGAAATGTGGTATGAACCATCAGCTCAGGCTGATAGGAACTACAGGCTCCCACACAGCCTATACCAAACAATAGTACTATCAGATGGAAGGAGGTTATATACATAGTGTAGTGTATCAGTCTCAGCTAAGTATCTTTGCAATGGTTTCCCACATCACTTACCAGCTTAATGTATCATGATTAACCAGTAGGCTCTGCAAGGATTTCTCGCAAACAGTAGAAACAAAAGACCTAAAGGACCACAGTAGAAGGCAAATATAATGATGGACAGTAAGTGTGTGTTCATGCCTCTCCTGAAAAATGTCCACAGCTGTCTGGGTTCCAAAGTGTTGTAAATTCATTGCTAATAGTTTTGTTTTGGTCCTTTCCGCATAATATTGTAGTCAGGTTTAGGAAAAGCAGAAGAAATCTTGATTATTGAAGTCCTGTTATATGTGTGATGGAACTTTGCAAAGCCACAATTTTTTTCTCAGCCGGCACAAAATAATCAGTTATCTCTCTCTGATTCTCAGAAAAAGACTTGATCATGAAATGATTGTAGCAAGACCTTTTATTTGAGTCTGTAAAGATTTTCAGAAAATGTGACAGTTGATAAATGCATTATCTGGTATGCCAACTTACTTGGTATGAAATTCAAATAGAGAAAGATAGCATGTTTTATGATGCTTTTCACCTCCTTTTTACCATGCACCTTTGCCTATTTACTGTTTTGCAAAGTTTGGCAATTGGTAATGGATCTGCCAACCATACAAGTTAGAAAGTTTCTCTCTCTATTATCAAGATCAGTGGTTTCCTCTCCTTCTAATTGCAAAACACTTTCTTTATCATGAAAATTTTGAATTTCCATAAATAGCCTTCCCAAAGGCAAGTAAGTGCTAAACAAAACTAAGAACAAAGTGAGAGGAAGTACAATGCAAATAAATAACTCAAATGCAAAACCTGAATTCTTTCAGAAGAACTTATGAGGTGCTGAGCACCCGAGAGCTGCTTGCATTGATGAAGTTCAGCACGGAGGTGAAAAGCATCCTACAAAGCCTCTTAAAACAGCCCCTGTCAGCCTTCCTTCTTAGGCCAGAGTCCAAAGCTGATTCAATGCAGTATCAAGCCACAAAACTTTAGTCATAGAGATGGAGGAAGGAACAGCTGGCAGATGAAGATGACAGATAGCAAAAGTGTATCTTAGATGAGACTTCTAGTTACTTTAATGCTGTTAAATATTTCTTTCCATAATTTCACTCCTGAAAACCCAAAATATTATTCTACACGTTATGACACAGAGAGCTGATGCACGGTACGTCACCAGTGATGTAATATTGACAGACAAATACAGCTATTGTATTCATAAATGTTCGCTTAACAAAGCAAAGAGCATTGTAACAACATATGCTTAATGCTAGCGTGGTAGACTGCAATGTAATCAGTGCCTTGGATGAATTGAGAACACAAACAAAAATAGATTAGCTAACAACTAAATTGTATTTATCTTGCTTGACAGGGCTAGTTCAATAATGAGTCATTTTCTGATCTAATATCGCTGCCATCTCTAGTATTGCGGGTAATTGTTACTGCTGAGAGAAAAAGTTCAAACAACCCGAAGGCTGAAGAGGCGAAGGAGTGTTAGCATGTCTAAGGTAGGGGTATGAGCATTAGTCTGTCTGATCCCCAGTAGATGCAATATACCAATTAGCTGCATACTTCCTTGAGCCCTGAAACAGGGGTCTCGGCCGCCTGGGGTCATTACAGATCTCACGGGGCTTTTGTGAAAGCAGAGTTATTTTTGCAGGCAGGATCTTAGCTGAGAGCCTGACATACCCTTCACGTAAGCTGTGCTGTCTGTGCTCTGCTGGGTGCCACATCCCTCACCTCCAGTGGCTAGGGTGGGAAGAGCAAAAACCTTGCTCTGCAGACCCCGTCAGGCTCATCCACAGGCGCTGAAAGCTCTGGGATGTGGCCAAGGGTTAGATTCAGCCACCTTTATGAACCCTGTCTTTATCTACCCTGTGGTGATGGCAGCTCACGTAGCCAGCTCCCCAGACCTGCCTCCCAACTAGCTAGCACAAGTATTGATAGCAGTGTAAGTAGAGCAGCCCAGCGCTCAGGACAGGCTAGTAGCCCAAGTATTTACCCAGGGGCCTGGGTGGTTTTGCTGGCCACGGTATGCTCCACCATGCAGCCAGCAATATCCGAGCCGACAAGCTCAGGCGTAGCTTCACAAGCTGCATTACTTTGGGGACTGTAGCACTGACGTATCTATTTGTTGGTAATCAGTGCGGAAGAGTAGGAAACCCTATCTCCAAGCATGCTGCTTTAAGGATTAAAAGCGTTCCGCATTTGTAATGGCGAGTAATTACCTTTTTTTGAAAATAGTTGTCAACTTCATTTTAAATAACAAAAGTTTGTACTGAGGTCAATCAGGTTTCCAGGTGGAAACGTGCTAAGGAAGACAAATATTCAAAGCAAGAATGGACATGAATGTGATTGGGCTTGATTCTGATCAAGTTTACATTTGTTTAAAGGCCCAGCCCAAAGCCTGTGAAAGTCATTTGACTGACGGAATAAATCAGCTAAAGTCAATGGGATTACCCTACTGTCAGGCCAGTATGGGTGAGATCAAAACCCAGATCATTATCTTTTTGTGGTTTTCCTTTTCGCCTATTGAGAGGGAGTCAGTGTGAAGGGCCATTGATTGTTTTGTAAAACACCCTTTAAATTCAGTGGGAGTCTGCCTGCCTGCAGACAGTTGGCAGGATATGGCCCATAAAGGTACCAGGACGCTGAAGATTCATACCTCTTGATGTGCACTGCATCGGTTTGGTTTTGCTGTCGGAGGTAATCAGACAGTTAATAGCTTTTGCACAGAGAGCCAATTGACTGTGTGCGACGTGAGAGCCTAGCCAGGCATGAAAATGTAAAGTGAAAGAATAAGTTAAACCACCACATTTTGGGGGGAAATGCTAATGGGTGACAGTTACCACTTACCACCTTGGTCTCTTGTTCTTTCATCAGAATCAATTACTTAATTTTTCGTTTTGTGCATGATGATGATGCTTTCATGAAAAACAAGTCTATGGAAATAGTGAATACCAGTAAGTCAGAAGAAGCAAAGGATGCAAAACTGCAGTTTTCCCATGGCCTGAAAATGACTCCCTCCCTGGCTTAGGGCAGCCACAGGTATGCTGTTAATTTCAAGTCCTCTTGCCAGAAGGCTATAAAATGTCTTTTCATCTTACGTTACATAAGTATCCAACAAATAAGAAGACTGTTATTACAAAGGCAACCACACCGAAAAAAGGTTTCATTTACTCTGAAAACCTGCATTAAAGACTTCTGATGTCTCTGTGTAACTTGTAGGTTACTGAACACTGTTGGAGAGGAAAATTCATTGAATTCTTTTAAAAAAAGAAAAAGTAAGTTTGATGCAACACCAAACTGGGATACTACTAGGAATGATGTGATAAATCTTCTGTTAAACATTACAGTAAATTACTCTCAAAGATCAGCTTCTGTATTCTTTCAGCGTACCAGACAGCATTCTGGAAAACAGCGATAATATTGAGCACTCTCTAATTAAACATTCTGGTGATCCTTCTGAACTAAACAGAAAAGATCCATGTATGTCAGGAGTGAAAACTCTGAGGTGCTAAGTACATCGTAAGATATGAAAACACAACTGAGTCTGAGGATGCTCGGGACTTAAGAGAAAGTGATCAGCAGCCACAGAAGGGGTCTTCAAAATCCTTATGCTTCTTGTCATCAAAGAAATAATTCTGCTTGGCTTCACTGGCTGCTGAATTGTTGCTTTGCACTTTGATACAATTTTCTCCAGGAAAATAAAATACATTTTTGTGTCAGGAAGCTAAAGACATTGTGACAATGAGGTACGTTATAGGAGGATGCCTCTGTGAAGGTGATTTCAGCGTGCATTCAATGCCTCTTAGTAATTAAGGCATTCTTCCTGAAGTTGTTTAGTTGTATTATATCCTTCTACATCTTCACAAATTGATAGGCATCAGGTATATTTAAAATATGTTCTAAGTCAGTTAACTTCCAGGCAGTAAGGCATCCTCACCTGCTCATTTCACAGGAAAAAAACCCCCAAACAATAGAAATTGCCACGTGCGTGTTGACATCCTGCTTGTGAACCAATATTGTCACAAGCAATAGGCTTAGAAAGAACAGATGAATCAATGAATATGAACTGACTTACACTAAGCTAAAATTAGCTCCAGTATCCTGATTGAAGTTATTACAATTAACTAAATAAATACACAATCTCAGTTAATTATTTTTGTAATACCATTGTGTCTAGAGGCCACATCTGAGACTGAGAGCCGTCCATACTAAGCACTGCAAATACATCCAGTTAAGATACAACCCTGGTCTTGAGCAGCTTGCTGTTCATATAGACAAAAGAAACAAAGGACTGGAGAAAAAAATAATTCTTTTATTATCTCTGTGTCACAGAAACAGGCCCAGAGAAATTGAATTGTCCTGCCCAACACTGTATAAGAATTATTTGGCAGGACTGAGAAGCAAATAGAGAACATTGGTATCCACTTCATGAGTCTGCCCGCCCTTTCTCTAGCACAAACTCCTTTTTTACCAGAAGACTTCTCATGCATAGGACAGCTCTGGACTCTTCCTTCTTTACACTACATTCCTTCTTTTTCAAACGCTGCACAGTATGTACTAGCTAGAGCTTTTGATTTCTCGTGGCTGTGGATGAGCCTGTGTCCCATCCATCTCACCAGTGTGAGACACACAGCTACATTAATACAATGTGTGATGTTTCACGAGCAGAAATTCAAGGCCTCAAACACACAAATCCATGAGCATCCACATTTCTGTTGAGTGCTTTCACTTGGTTTAAGAGCTCATATACATTCTTCCTTAAATGTAGAGCCAAGCTTTCCTCTTCTGTGTGCATTTGGAAATCAGCTATGTAGAGAAAACTTTCAAAATCTCATTGCAAGAGGAGCAAATGTGTCTTGTAAATCCAGAAATAGCCCATTCTTTTAGGTCAAAGCAACTGAGAGCTATAGCCTTGTCTGTTGGAAGTAAGTCTCAAAAACTTATTTACGTGGCAAATACTTTGGCTAAGTTACTTTTGTCACCATTAGCCTTTCCTGATTAGTTTCTTCTGCATTATGTACCTGCACCTATAGAACATAAACTCATCGAAGCAGAAATTGTGCTGCTTGCTGACTGGTATCTGCTGAAAAAAATATAAAAATAGAAATGCAGAGCATCCAGTGTGTGGTGACCTGACTGTTTTTAAAGAGACACCCTGCAGTGGCATCTTCAAGTGTTATAGACCTAAACCCAAGATACTTGCTTTGGCCTTTCTCTCTCGACTTTCTGTCAACCTTGGTTCTTTCAAAATCAATGATAAAGTGATGCTGGCTTTAACTTAATCTAGAATTTCATCTTCTATCTCCAGACAAGCAGCGCTGTGGTGTAACTAGCACATAGTTCTCAAAGTTTCTTTCCCCTTTTCTCTGCAGAAAACAAATCTCAGAAGAAAGCTGAAAATCATGAGGTTTCAAAAGTACTATTCCTATGTCTTTACCCAACAACCTCAAATTTGCGTTCCAGGCTTTGATAGATTCATTTTGTAGTCAATCAACTATACTTGTGGATTTGAGGAGGTTTGAAAAATAGGCTCAAAAGAAATAGTCTGTTCTTGTAATCTTAACTATGGAGTTACTTGTAATGATTTGGGAATGAAAATTTCCTTTTCCAGTAGTTTAGCTATAAAATACGACTTTATGTGAGTCCTTGAGTCCATCTGGAACTCCAACAAGTCAATGTCTGTGCCATCTTCCAGGCCATACAATTATTTGCTGCCTCTTTGCCAGACTGAAAGTTCTAGGAAAAGCCTAATTGACAAATTACAGAACAGTGTATCAAACAGTAATTTTTCCCAGATAGCCACATGTCTGAAAAAAAAAATATTCCTTTAAATATCAAGCTTATTTTCTAGCTCTGGAATATTTATTTACCTGAAACCCTGCAGCTTTAAGAACCATATTGTGAACTGAAGAAAAAGACTAGCAGCATAATAGATGGCTTAGACATCTCCCTTTTTGAAGTCTCCTGGCTGAGAAAGTGAAAAAAAGTCCTCTGTGTTTGATGAATGCAAGAACCAGGTTTCCAAGCATGGAAAGAGCCTTTAGAAACACAAGTGAGGTTTTGATCCCTGGCCCCAGTGTCATCCATCTTGGAAAGCTTTCTGGTTTTATTATTTTAAACAGGTCAGCAACAGTGAGATGGGAAACTGTAGATTTCAAAACAGACGTCGCTACAGCATTTCAGCAAAACATCGCACGATTTCAAATGGAAATTTAATATTGGTCCTGGATCCCTTGCAAATTACCCAGCCTTTTGCCAGTGGGAGCCCCAAGTCTCTGAAACAGCAGCATCTCCTGATTTATAGCAGTAAACACGCAGCACGGAGGAGAGCAGCGCTGTGGTTCCCAGGGGATCTTTTCGGCTCTCAGGCCTGGGTCCTGAGCGCAGGGTTGGGGTTAGGGGCATTCGCTTTGCTGCTCCTCTCTCGCCTTCCCCGAGCTCCCACTGGAAGGCAGCGCGTGGGTCCCAGCACCTCCGCCTGTCCCAGCTCCCCTCTGGACATTCAGGGCTCAGACCTGGTGCGTGCAGCTGCCCCGTGGGTTCCGCATGGCTGCGGTGTCCCTGAACCCAGATTGCCACTGTGGAGAGAAGTCCTCAGCAATGAATGAAAAATATTTTCCATTTTCAGCTCCGTGTCAGATTAATGGAAACTTTACAACTTGCTCAGACTGGTGTAGTTAGGACTGTGTATTTGTTGGTGTGAACAGGAACGCAGTAGCTGTTCTTCTGTTTCCTGCATTTGAACATGGTGCAAATATGATCTGGGCCTTCTGTAATGCTATTTGCTGACACGCTTTCTTTAGGAAAGTAATTCGGGAAGAACAACAAAGAATTCTTCAGCGAACTTCCTTGCAGAAAAGGTTGTGGTTGTCTTGCCAGCTCTCAAAATTAAAACTATGTTCCAGTCAAAAATGCCTATTCAGACTGACATCAAAGAGAAAAATGTGAGCAGGTCAAGGAGTTTAATTTCCATGGCACTTGCATTTGTGATTCACATGTAGGGCGCAGTAATGACTTACATGCCCATTGGCAATAATGTAATAGAAGGCTAGTGTGAATAAAAAGAAAAATGGATCGGAGGTAACAGTAACGGGCCAAATTCTGTATTCAGTTGGATGCGTGGAGCTCATTGAAGTTGGGCAGTGTCACACAGAGCACGATCTGGCGGTCTTTCTCACAACAGAATTTTCATGAATACATACCTTATAGAGCACCCTCGCAGTTGTCGGTAGCCTGGGCTGAGGTTTTCAGAAATGAGCAGCAGTGCTGCTGTTTGGGGATATCAATCCAAGATGCTCATGGCGGGCCTGGTGCCAGAGGGCTGCTTTTCACTGTCTAGAGACCAGATCCCTTTAATATATCTCAGGCTGAACATACTAGATGAATCCCAAAAATCTTGGTCTCAGGGCACGTTTCCTGAATCATTTGAGGTGTGTTTTCATACCAGCTTTTAAACTTCTCAAAATCTCTAGTTAAGGTGAAGGACTATATCTTGAGGTATGAAAGTAGGAGGTATGTAAACTTTTTAACAGTGTCTGTATATTCTCCTACTACTCCTTATTTGCTTTTCTCATGGTACAATCCAACTAGGCATTACAGACTGTTGATAAATAGATTTTCAGCCCATTTAATTTAACAATTATTGCATTTCCATATCAAAGATTTTACACTTGGCATGCCCGAGCATATTTTATTTGTAATCTTTTCTCAAATTAGAAGTTTGGAATGTTTTTTCATTATGTGTTTCATCTGCAAGGTACTGCCTTCATGTTATTTTTAAAGATGAGATCTTATACGCTACCTCAAGTCATTCTACAATTCATTGGCTCTTATTTATTCTGGCCTCCTAATCTAACACAATTTCTATGTTGAAACTTGTTGCTATTTTTTTCCAAGGATACACCATATGATGTTAAGCATGTGCTGTATATCAAAGTGCAAATATAAACTAGTTGATAGTCTCTAGTCACACCCTGGATAGGTGTGGCAGTTGGGAATTTTTCATTTTCTGGCTGGAGATCAGAATATGCTTAACATGGCTCCACACACAGGATCTTGGTCAGGAGAGAACTGGTTGGGGTTTTTTTTGGTGGTTTTTTTTTTTTTTTTCATGTATGTTGTTTGAAGGGTTGGAAACTAAATAGTTGTACTGTTTCCAGAAACAGATTTTTACTTGTTTGGCTATATTTAGAGCTGCAATCGGAAGATTTGAGGGTATGATATGCTGCTTTACTGTCTTTCCTTCTTTCTTTCTCTCTCTCTATCACTTTGTGGATAAGAGGATGGACGAGCTTAACTCTAGTGTCAGCCTAAGGCATGGTGCAGAGCTGCATTACTCCAAGAGAAACTCCAAGAAGGAAGTATGACTCAGAGAGCTGCAATTCCTTCCACGGTTCCTCCTTGTTCCAGCCAGGGAAGTAAGTTACTTCGGTATTTGTGCTGCTAGACTAAAGCTGACTTCTCCCCTTGTGCTTACAAGCCTCAGCTTGCAGAATAGAAAGAAGAGTGCCAGAAGCAAGGTGTCACTAACGTGGGAAAGGGTGTTTTGCTGCCTTTGACACCTCGGTTGCCCAAGTGAGACAGGGACCACTCTAGCTCCCTGTGGGGTTTTACTGTAAACAGTCACCTTATAGCCACCAGCTTATACTGGCTTGCCAGTCAGTTTGCAGAGATATACATGGCTGCCTATCTTGTTAGGCGTCTTTTACGTTAATACCAAGGGCAATGCACAAACTGTTGGACAGCTTTATATTGTTTTTTCTACACAGATTGTTACATCATGCTGACTTTCTTGTTTAATTTTCATAGTCTTTCATTCAATAAGATGTAGTTACTATTGGGCTAATGTACAGCTCACCAGACACTTCTGAATTGCCTCTCAGACAATCAGTTTCCCACTGACTTTTATTTTCCATAGTAATAGTTTGTTATTATACTCAGAGACTGGCAAAAGATTTGCAGGCAATAATTCTTTCGCGAAAACAGAAACACTAATAAAGGGTATTCATAGTGAAATGTTCAAAATCAGTATTTCTTCACTGGTAGTACAACGCTCAGGCCTGAGAACACCAAATGACGTATGATCTATTCGCAAATGATGCACATGACTATTCACCTGACTGATATTCTGCTCAGCATCAACATGCTTTGGGGAAAAAAATGTAACATTCACAGCTTTTTTTTAAATATGTGTTTTCATGGATGGACAGCAGAGCAGAAATACTATACTACAGAGGGACCTTCATTTGAGCACTATTTTAAAAGGATTTATAATATGACAGCAAAATCCTATGTTAACTGAGTGTCAAATGAGAGCACATGCTAATAAATACTGATGTGATGCACTGGCCTGAAGGATAAAAGGGGTCAGGAAAACAAGAGAGGAATTCATCCATATGCACATCAGCTAGATGATCTAGGTAGGAATAAATCCTCAGTACTTATTCCTATACCCTCTAGGATTACCAGGGAGAAGTTTTCATGAAGTACCTTGCAATAAAAAACCCCCAAACCAGGAGTAAAAATCGACTTCAGAAAATAGATCTGGCCCTCATATGGTGTTCAGCAGCACAGATACACACACACACACATATATATACTCACACTTCCTTCCTGAGTTATATCAGTTTCAAAAATAGACTGTGAAAGAAGATTCAGGCTATTGGACCAAATTCTGCTTTCAGTAAAGTGGACTGAACATAGAGCTGAATTTATACCTCCATGTGTGATTTTGCGTACCGACATGTGTAAAGCTCATCCTTATACTGTAAGCTTTGAATTGCAGCAGTACTAATTCACCTGAGTGTACCTGACAGGGATCTACACAGAGATATAGAAACACTATTCATTTGAGCTGGTCTTTATTCCTACACTGGAAGTAAGTGATGTAAAGGAAGCATGCAGTTCAAATGGGCAAAAGTTGCTTTTATTTTGCATAATTTTTTTCAGGTATTTTAAATAGGCTTACTTAAAATAATCAGTTGAGCCTTTTTGACAACTTTGTAAGAAAGCCTTATGTGGCTAATTCTTAAATATCATCAGACAGCAGGCTAATTGTGTCCAAGTGCACATTGTTGCCCCAGGTAGCAGATAACTTCCTGTGTTGAAATGATGACTTGAGAGCGATATACTCGTAGACAAGGAAGTATCATCTTCCAGTCCTGCTGTGTCTTAAAGTAATCTATGAGAACTTTCTTTAGCTGAATGCCTGTGCTTAGCCAAGGTATTAGATACATTCAGGATGTATTAAACTCATACACCTTCTAAATTACTTGATGGTTTTAAGTTCACATAGCTAGCTAATTTAGTCAGATTTCTAATGCTAACAATAACTGAATATGTTGAACTGCCAGGAATGTTACTTGTATAGGTATGTAATAAATGTGCTTAGCTGTGCTTAATTGTACAGATAACGAGTGGACACCTTTACCGCTTTCTGTAGTTACTATCCTGTTCCCAATGCTTAGTAATATGGAACGCTGCTTTTGAAATGGGATAATACTTTGGAATAGCAAACATTCACATTTCATGCTTTGGCAGTTCTGAACATACAATCAAAAATATGGCAAAAGAACCTTTAGTGGATCAAATTATGTACCCTTTTGAATAGGAGTAAATTCAAAATAACTCCATGAAGTCAAGTCAGACGAGAACTTACTCTCCCTGGTAAATACTGCTTTAACAAAATTGGCTGGCTGTTCACCGTGAACGATTCCGTGAAAATGTTATCTGTGTTTTGCATAACCTTCCTTTTTCTTTTCCCCATATTCCTCTTTCTCTTCCTCATCCTCTTTTTAACCTTTTCAGTGTTCCAATGCTATACATAGAAGACCTAAGAACCTAAATGAAAGCATACATGAGAAACAGATGACAGAATTAGCAGTTTGGTTAGCATAAAAACAGGCCATTGCTGGAAGTGCAGAAGATGGTAAAATACCGATAATCCGTACTGATATCTGACATGACTAACAGAGGAAGGGTTCATTCCTTGTATTGTTTCAGTTCCTGAGAGTGCCCCTTGCCTTCTGCATTGTATAATATAGCCTAAATAAAATGCAGCTACAAAAGGAAAAAGGTAACACTGATCCTACTCTAAATAGGATTTAATACCATGCTCATCACTGCAATGTCTGAGAGCAAGATATACTATTGCTTTTGCAGTACAAAGTTCATGGAATATCAAGTGCTGATAATCTGTGCTCAGAGTCTGTAAATGCATGTACAAATGGATCAGATCCACAGCTGGCATCTGTCTGGCTCCAGATCTGGTCCAGTAAGTTTCTAAAGAGTAGTTCACGACAGACCATTGAAAACTTCCAAAGAAAGTCCCAGGGCACATGACAGAAATGGCCAAGTGGGATAGCACAGTAGAAAAAAGAAATCCTGTGGGTTCATTTCTTTAAAGCATAGAAGTCATTAATCATTTCTATTCCTTTCCATTTGAAACAGCTGCCTGCCTGCATTTGCTAAGTAACTGCTTTTCTAACCACACAGAAACTAAACTGTGGGCCCCAGAATGCTCATGCTTCCAGATATTAATAAACAATTTCCCTCTTTGACTGTGTCAATGAGAGCACGTTAACATTCTTAGCATCTGGTTTTGGTAGTGAAGTAAAATGCTAATGTTTCCACACTTTATGAATTCCCTCCAAAAACCTTCCTTATTCCTTATCTTCTCAGCTGGCTTCAGAAGTTCAAAAGCTTGACTTGAAAAATCTCAATGGCCTTCTACCTCTCACCTGTGATGTAGGATGTTGCTCTTTATCAAGTTAGAAAATAATCTCTCCCGTCGTGCTTATTTGCTCGTCTTCCTGTGAGACTGAGTTACATTTTCCACGTAAGCTCGTTACTTCGAAAAGTACACTGACATCTCTACGGGCTATTGCAATTAGTGAAATGCCAGCCAGCAGGTGGAGACGCATGAAAGCAATCTCAATTCATAGACAGGCTGCTTTGACATTGCATTCCCATAGCCCTGGCCAAGCACTAGAGCGGGCCAGAGCCAGAAAATATAGCTATCGGTTTCATGGAAAAGTTCAGAATTAAAATCTTGGATTGCTGACAAACATGTGACGGAACAGCTTCTACTGCACGACTGCTCTGCACAAAGCTGCGCTAAAGAACCATCCAGTCAGTACCTTTCATGTATCAGTGAGTCGTGAAGGGAGGGAAGCTTGCTGCTGACTCTGGCCTGACCTTGATTCATTCAGTTTGTTCAACAGTTTAGAGCTGCCTGTCAGCGTCAGCTGTGCTGAATGATGCAAGGAGCCACACACGCTCTGGTTTATGCATATTCACTTTTGGCCTTGTGCTGTACAGCAGTGGGGCTCTGATGGCTCAATAGCATACTTCACACAGATGCATTTCCACCTCTTTGCTATGAAAGTGCAGCTTGAGATGGTATGAAAACAGCTTTGCTTCCTCTGTTCCTTTCATAACTCCTCCCACCCAGTGTTTCCTCTTTCAGAGTGGAAACACCATTGTAATAGCTATTTCTGAAATATCCCTGCCAAGTTTAGGAAGTACAGAGGAATACATAAGTATGAGGAGGGGGAAAGGTAGTTTGCAAGTTATTTTGGGAGTGGGGAAGTTGTTTACAAGAGTTTGGGAGAAAAGCTGAGGATAATTCTGTGTTGTCTTCAAACCAGTTACACTTCTAGCTCCAGTCTCTGCTCTCTAGAAACGATAAGAAACTGCAGTACTGGGTCTGCAAAATACCTAATGTGAACCAATTGTCTTCAGTGGAAATATGCACACAATGGGAGCCAAGGCTAAACGCCATGCTAAAATACAGTATGCTCCCTCATACCAAAAATCATTGCCGGGACTGTGAAAGAGAAATTTTAACTGACAACAGTGACAGCGTACATCAGCATGCACATGGAGATATGGAAAGAGGGAAGGAGATGGTGTAAAATTAGTAGAGCTTTGAAAATCTACAAAAATCATTTGCAAGCATTTTGAGAAATTTCAGTGTTTGAACACATGATGTACTGGCAAATTAGATTTATTGTGGAGATACTGGAAAACACAGTGTCTTGTTTTGCAACTCCAGACCCCTCAACATTTAACAATTTGTGGTGAGTTTGGATGAATTATCAGAGTTTATTATTCTTCCTTTAAATGAGAAAGGCTCTTCAAACCTTGCAAATTCAATTTCAGTGCTTCTAAAGAAACGTATTTTGCACGTTTTCCATCCTTTTGGATTCTTCTCCTCCCCCTCCACTACCTCACCTCTTGCACTCTTCTCTTTGGAGAGCAGAGTTTAACATGCCATTGAGGAGATAGCTTGCATGCAAAGTCCCTCAAACATAAACACACTTAAAGAACAGATTCATCACAGTGTGTTTCCAAATGTGGAAACCGCATTCCATCTCCACCCTTATCCAATGGTCATTAGCTTAGATGTTGAATGGACATTCCTTAAAGTGAAGATTATGAAAACATACATACTGCTCAACAGTGATTCATCAGCTTCCAAGCTCTCTGCTCAAGAGGAGTTGAGCTCAAAGAGACTCAGGCTGGGGACTTCGAGAATGCAGTGCAGGAATTTGCTACATTGAGCCTGCAAAACTGTCTTCAGTTGACTTCTCTGGTGATTAGGAAGCCCTGTGTTCATTTGACTCAGGTATTTTTCTGCATTTATTGTCCTTTTAAAAGTTTGTTATGTCTTAACTTACAAGTCATGCATAATTATAAGAGGGGGTTTTTTTGACCCTGGCCCTGATTTTCCACTCAGGTTTACAGCACTGTAATATCAATGACTTCTGTTCTGTCACCCTGACAGAAGAGTCAGAGCCCACGTGAACGAGCTTGTCAGTAGTTTACAGATGACAACGGTCACACACACCGCTTGATGATAAGGCAAGTTATCACCATTATTCCTTGACCTATTTTTTAGCTTGTAAATGGCTGGGTCTAAATTCCCAGCCACAAACTGAAGATATTGTTTATTGATCTATTGTATAGGATTGCCTTGAAAGAGTTAGCATTTGTCTTAGATGACTCATAGATTGTTCTGATGATGGATGTGTCCTCTAGTTTGCCCTGTGTGTGAATGTGTGTATCTTTCTTGCTGTCTATGTGTGTATGTTTGTATGTGCATATATATCTAGATATAAAATGGTTTGGTTTCATGATGTACCCTTTAGAGTCTTTATTTCTTTTGAGGATTGTTTTTTAAAGAATCACTATTAGTCAAGCAAAAGTTACTGAGGCAGAGAGAAAAAAACTTGGGATTACATAGGGAGCTACCAAAGATACTTGAAATAAATGACAGCTTACTATTTAGGGCAATGGAGTAAGGGTGCAGAAGGAGAATTTAATTCAAGTGCTGAATTATGTGGATATGCTTATTATGTTCTTGGTAACTTGCTTAATCTACATGGTGACTCAGTTCCCTGTTTATAACATAGGGACAACACTTGACAGTCTTGTTAATAAAAAAAAACAACTATGAATCAATATGGACTGTGGACATGATGGTGATGACAGCTTACTCAGAACTTACACAGTTTATGCCTCCCAGCCAGACCTTGCTGTTGGATACAATTTTTGGATCCTGCCTTAAACACTATTCTGTTGCAGATCTCTTAAAATGTTGGTGTCTGTGGCACCTATTCAAACTGGAATTAGGTCCTCATTGGGTTGTGACAGAAGACAATGAAATTAAAGACATAATCCCAGTGTACCATTTTAGGGCAAAACACCAGAACAGTTGTCCCAGGACAAAGTAGGTCTCTAAAGTAGGTCTCTAAGAGAGCTGTATTTGCACCAATCAAACATATTGTCTTAATGAAGTAATAAAATTTTTTTGAAGTATCATTTTGAAAGATATTTTGGAAGCACCTAACTTGGCTATACAAGTACTGTTCAACCGCAGGCTATGAATCTTTGATATCTACTTCCACAGAGTATCAAGTAGGGATTATTTAATGCAAATAAGGTTGCTATAAATTTCTTTTAATCTGAAGTGCAATTGCATGTATTTCTGGATCCCTATATTCCATCGTTAGTTTTATGGGTCACATGGATGCATCTTGTACCTGTATATTAATGACAACATTTGGTTTTTGTTATAAAATTCTCTTCCTGCAAGTATGTGGTGGTGTTGTATAGAATGCACATTCCCATAATAATTTCATATGTTTTCAGTCTTAAAAATAAAGTTTATATAATGAAAATACAATATAATTATACACATGGGAGTTCTGGTTTGGAAGAGGTTCAGCAGAATTCTTTGATAAAACAAGCCCCCAACCACAAAAGCTACATACAGTGATTTGACAGTCAAACATATATAATCACTTACGCTAAATTAAAGGCAGTGTCACCACGTTAAAAGCAGCACATTGAAATCCCTTATGTCACTTTTGGCCAACAAGTGACAAATACTGTAAATCTAACCAAATGCATCCTTGGATAAACTTTGAGCAACTTTTTAAAAAGGTACTTGGGGTGGTAGAGTTATATAAGGAAATGGGAGTGCAAAGGATACATTTATATAGGGTTAGTTTATGATACTAATTGAGCTCTCTTACACAGTCAGCAGCCTGGTCTTTTTTTTTGCTCTGCACCAATTTCTAGTACACAGAAATGGACAATATGAGGGTTGTTGGAGAAAAAAAATAATCTAGAATTGTCTCATTAGGCAGAACAGAGATGTTAATATCTGTGAAGTTAAACACCTCATTGTTTAGGTGGGATTTTCCATGTGCTGTTCGTGCTAACACCTCTTCCCAAAACAGATGAACCCTTTTTCACTCCACCAAAACTGCCTCTTTGTATAAAAAGTTCGTGGGCAAGATCCTCCATGGATACAAAATTTTGTAGCTCCACTGAGAGCAGCAGGATGATGCTGATTTACACCAGATACGGATCTGGTTCACAGCATGTTTCAGGCTGAATTCACAAAGCATGGAGTAATGTGAAACGAGGAAGTGACTTTTGTGAAAAGCATTTTGGAAAGGAAAACCAAAAATGATGGATGTACCACTGGGGCAGAGGGAGTGGAGCCTGCCTCAAAGAAGACCTTGTAGAGCTGCCAACCTTCCCACAAAATGTGCTGCTGCTTTCAGAGAGGAGGGGGAGGTTTCCCCAGGACAAATGCAGCCACACCAAGCACCCTAATAACTACTTTGTAGATATTTTTATGTACCATCACATCAAAACCAGACAGAACTTCCAGAACATTTGAATTCAACCCATCACTGATTAATGGAAGGAGGAGAAGGAGAATGGGTGGGAAGAATAGTCATTGTGAACTGCCATAACACTGGGCAGTAAGCCATGCTATTCAACAAATGAGACAATACATTAAAAAATAAAACTTTGTTTTCAGGGGCCTTCTATATATATCAAGAGCTTGATTCACAGACCACTAAAGTCAATGGGAATCTTTCCTTTGACTTTAACCAGCTACTGGTCCAGTTACTACAAAAGAAGAGTTAATACAGCTTTGTGCTTACTCATTGTCTCAAGGTTAGAAAATTGCAAGGTTGAATATGACATCAACAGTTAGTTACTAACCGCAACTAATTACTCAGAATACATGGTCATTTTGCCCACCTGTATGTACTGCATTATACTGTGGAAGCCATTAGCATGAACCAATATATGGAGAAAAGATTTAACAAAAGACATAAAATGCACATGCTTACAAGGAAGAATAGTTAGTAATATATGTTCCACCTGACATTTAAAGCTCTGCAAACAGTATTATTTGGGGGAAAAAAATCTGATTTTCAAATATTGCATACCTTTTTATAGCTTCTTTCTGTTTCTTTCCCTCTGGAAGCAATTAGCTCAATCATATTATAATTCTTACATCTTCAGCTATGCAACTGACCATATTACCATTCCAGTTAAATATGCAGCAGAGCCACTGGCCCTTTGTGAGGAATGGGATTGTTCAATTCAATAGGAGTTTGGGATGGGGATAGTAAATCATCCTATTCCTGATCCAGATGTGCTAATGCAAGAGGTGACCCTCCTCCTTTTACTATTACTTTGTTGGAAGTCCTGCCTCCTCCAATCTGCTGACACAGAAGGCAGTGTGAGAACGTGCAAATTATGTGGGACAAATTAGCTATGCTAAGTTAAATTCTCAATCTAATTCTCTTATCAGGGGAATTAATTTCTCCTGAGGCCCATAATAAATTTTACTGAAGTTAGCTCGTCAAGAAGGACTGAACTGTGAGGATAATGAGGACAACTTGCTGCCTTCACAGGTAAAGAAGTGTGGCAGCTCACCCAGGCTATGCTCAATGGGTGGCAAACAACCTAGAGGGGTACAGAAGGAGACCTCTATCAATAGCCTTAATGTTAGTCACCAGAGAAATAGAAAACAATTCCTCTTTCTCTCTTAAAGGTATTTCCTCTGGGATGTTTTTTGACCAAACTTTTTTAACCACACAAGGTGCACCACAGTTACAATCTCTGGATCAGATTCCTCTCTTATGACCATCAAAAAAGGGTAGAGAGAAAGTAACTTCTATAGTACAATACGGGGTGAAAGCTGGTGGCATTGCTGCGTTCTCAGAATCTGGGGAGGTTAAATCCTTAGACCTGTTCTTCAAAGCTCTCTTTATCAAGCTTAAAGAGTACATAAAGCTCAACAGTTTTCCAAATAGGTTTAACCACGTGAGACTGTACTCCCATTATGCAAAGGGCTTCCCTGATATAGCTGAAATATATCCCACAGTACTGACTCTCTGCCTTTGGGAATTTGAAACTGCAACTATACTGATTCCACCAGGTCTGCAGATATACTTGTGTTTTCATTCACTAATCACTTGTTTTTGCTCATATGTTTGGGACTCATAAATAGAAAATTGATATTTAGTGTCATTAAGGATCAGGACTAAAGACTCCTTTGGAGCAGAGCTTTGTCAACGAGTCAGTCACGATTCAACTGAAACAATATTCAGGTGTTTCTACAGTACAGGAAATGCTTGGATCACTTTTTCCCTTCCTCTTACATGTAAATGCAAGCATTTTTAATATCCTGGACACTTCTACCTGGTAATGTTGACAGAAAGTGACACTGCTGACATTAAGTGATCGGTTGACACTGGGAAGTCAAATGGCAGGAGCAAATTAAGGTGGCATAAAAGTTACCATAGATATTTTTGTGCCCCCAGTAAACAAAAAAGAATTCTCCTGCTCCATACTTAACATAAATATCACAAGGATTATGTCTGTTATCCAACCAAGAAATGTCACTGTAGAAAACAGGAATGGTTCACATGTCATTCAATTCTACACTTATCTCTACCTAAAGCATCAGAAATGTGAATGATGTCACTTTTTACTCTTCATGGCTGGAAAGACTTTTAATTTGAGTTTTCGAGTTTTTTTAAAAGGCTTTTTTTCTCTCTTACTGGAGACGAAATGTTTAATCTGAAAGTTTGACCTTGTTTGCAGCCAGCTGTAGCTCCTTATCCCAAAACCAGTGCATAGGTGCTCACTATGTCCAGTTTACTCTTTCTTTGACTCAGCTAAAATATCAGCATGTACTGAACTTTAAATACAACCTTTTGCCTAAATTGGGGTGCTTTCCAAAGCAGAAGTGTTAATTATTCATGTTAAAAGTATAAAGAAAGTAAGGGAGGGCACAGATAATACCTAGGAAAAGGAGATTGCTGGAGAAAGGCAAAACAGCCTGGCTCCCTCTTGACTTTGGCTAGGTCAAAGGGAAAATTTGACGCACTGGCTTCTGCTTATATTTTTTTCTTTCATCTTATTGATAGCAGGAAGATGAGTCCAGCTCTCCAAGACTTTCTGTCCAAATTCCTCCCTTCCCAAGACCAGTCCCTTTCCTCTTTCACTTCTTACACAGCAATATACATCTTTGCATTTTGACAAGGCTTGAGCTGACTCTGTATAGAGGTAATGGCTAGTTGAAGGAAGAGTGAAGTGTTCATTTTAAAAAGCATTTTGGCATACCAGTAGGTAAAAGGGTTCTAGCTAGATTGCAGGAAAGAAGGCATTTTCATTCTTCCTGTTTTTTGTTAAGTCCCTGAACAAAATGCTTTGAAATTTGTGCACCTAAAGAGGCCCCTACATCTCTATTTCAAGAAATTGCCTGAATGGGAATCGTTGCTGCTGGTTAACTTCTTTGGAAGTACAGTCAATCGAAGATTCATGATTGTCTTATACAAGGCCTCATAATTGTAAATAATGGTAGGGTTTCCATGCAGGAAGAAATCTTCAAGGCATGAGCAAGAATGTGGTTGAACAGATATACCTAGTGACAAAGTCAGGGCCTTCAAAACCAACATAGTTCCACTGTGGTGCTTCAGCAAGACCTCTGTAACACTTCACGGTCCTGGGAAATACATGGGGCTGTTGGTTGTATAATCACTTGTAAAGGTGAGGCGAGCTACTAATTCGGAGTAACCACATACATGTCCATTGCGTACTCAGCCAAATTGAACTTCCCGTCTTCAGCCTTCTCCATCTGCTCTGTTGATTTCTTTTGACTTATCTTTTTTATAAAGGCACCAATTATGCGCAAATCAAATGAGTCTGTTTCTTTAGGTCCATTAATTATTACATTCCATTTACATTTTCTGTTTACTTTTTCCCTACTCTGTGGAAGCTATTGAAGGTCTGATGATTCAGAATGCTCTGGGAACACTATGTGGCTTTCCCTCTTGTTTGCCCATTGTAACGGAGCTCATTTTTCAGTGGAGGTTTCCCATTATTTCCAGGAAAAATGTGGTCAAACCCATGTACTCCCAAACCTTTTGATCTCCTGAATCCTCTTCATATCCCAGATAAAAAAGTCAGTGATTAAGACAGAGTTCCTAAAAGGACACATAGTCAGGTTTCCCTTTGACCAAAATGGTTTCCCAGTGAATCAAACCTTTCTCAGCTCAGGGGGGGGCTCGACAATAGACCCTGAAAAGATGGATAGAGCAATTGTCCTGCTTAGTGATCCACGAAAGGAAAGGGGTTCTTAGTGAAGGGAGACCTACACTAAGTCTGACCTGACACTGCAGGAGTAAGACAATAAAAGGTCAAGAAGACTAACGAGAGGAAAAATGCAGACAATAGGTGCCACAGCTAGCACACAGCTCCTGCCACGCAGACTATGGGGCAGCAACGTTAACTGCCTCAGACATGTGAAGGGGAAGTGAAGCGGAAAGAACTTGAAGTTTCCTTCTTAAGAATTGTGGCCCAGCATCTTCAGGATTTACCCAGGCCTCACAGAGAGGTCAAAGTGATGCAGCTAGACCTGAGGTGAATGAAAAATAGAAATAAAAATCAGGGAGGAGAAAAATATAGATGCATTTTAGACCGAACGAAAAAGGCAACAACTTGACAGTTGGGATCTGCAGCAAGTTCCCAAGGCATTTTGTGGGAGGAAGTGGAGAAAGGTTTTGCCTAATTCTGTTTAAAAACCCCAACAACTTGTTTTTGATGTATGTGAAGACTTGCCACAGGCATATTTTTCTTCTGTATGAACAAAAAGATTCTTCCTTTACACTATCAGGGACTCCACTGAATTTCCTTCAAGAGCCCAGCAATTGTTTCTTTCTGTGTGTGAAAGAATCCTGGTCCTTGTGATCGGTCTGGAGACAAAAGGAGGAATCTCTGTGGCTACTGCCTGCATCTCTGTCATCAATGGCATCTCCATTATCACTTCTTTGTAGCTGGGCCTTGCCCTCCTTAAAGGGAACAGCCCCTTCCTACTTAGGTCAGACAAGTACTCTGAATACTACTTTTGCATGTGTACACCAACAGGCCACTCTTCAGTTAACAAGTAACATTTAAAAAGCCTCATCAAAGGACTCAGAAGAAAATCTCCCTCTGTTGTATTTGTCATATAAATAGCTGAACGTTTTTTTCCATTTTAAACAATATTTTCCGTCTTTTCAGTGACCCCATCTCCTGACAGCAGACATCATAAGCACTGAGTATCACACTATCATTTCTATGATAGGAACTGACAGGTGGAATAAACATTTTCTCATCTGTAAAAGCAAAATAATACAGCATTTTAAAATTCAATACGTTCAGGTAAGTCAACTTGCATTGCTTTGGAACCTTGCACAAAAATAACACTTTCCCAACACTGCTAGAATTCGGATATAGCTGTAGAGAGAAGGAACTGGGATGGTAGTATTGGTTAGAGGATGCATGTGGAAATTAAACATTGCACCTGGATTTTATTCCCAGGTCAATTGCTGGCTTGCTGTGTGATCCCAGGCAAAGCCCAGGAGTTCCCTCTGCCTCATCTTCCCCGTCTGGAAATTAAATCCAGCATCTTAAGGAACCTTTTGGATCTTGGGTTTGAAGTACAGCAGATTATTATTTTCACCTATTTATTTTATTAGATGTATATCAAAAGGAGAGAAAATTTAAGGAGCATATGGTAGTTGAGGAAGAGTGTGAATTTCAGCTGGCATTAGACAACTACTGAAAATTACTATTTAAGAGTAAAGTACTTTTCCTTATTCTGAGTTGATGACCAAATCAAAACCAAATTCTTTGAAAAGCCATCTCAATTGGAAACTATTAGGTAATTTCTTTGGAGAGTGGAGAAGGGGTTAGACAATATTCCTTCTACAATTACTGAGTCTTCTACAAATGAAATGATCTCTTTGCATTCCAGTGATGACCCCAGACATTGATGAAAGCTGTGTTTCTCATCTGACCCCTTGTTTCAAGTTTCCACCTGTGTAACTCTGCATTATTCTTATTAACTCTATAGAGCCTGTAGATGAGCACAACACTTACAGAAAAAATGAAAGATGGACCTCTCCTTTAAGGAACTAGCAATTTAAGGAACTTTATTCCCAGAGTTATCTCCATTAGTGCTGGAAGAAATTCTACTGAAGAACAAACTGTAAAGTGACAAATGCTTTTAAAGCCTGTAGAGTTACAAAAGCCCAATCAGAGAGGGAAGTAGGTATTTCTACTGTGCTGAAGCAAAGAATTTGTATGAAAAAAGAGAAAGGACTGCAGTGCCTAGATTTGCTGAACATCTGGTTTCAACCAAGCCAATCTGATCTGTAAGCTTCATCAGGGATTCAGGTTAGAGTGAAACACAGACAATTAAATGCTTGTTCAGAATGCAGCATCTAAACCATGGTTTGAAACCCAGGCAGATCCCTCACTAGCAGGCACCGAGTGGTAGACTACCTCCCCAGGTGCTTTTATCCAAAGCCAGTGAGCACTGTAGTTCTGAACTTACTAGCTATAGGGCAGGAGTCAGCAACCACATGTCCCAAGCTAGAAAATGCAGCAGACTACTTGCTTTGGCTCTGGGAACACATGTCTAGCAGTTTATAGACTAGGATGGAGAAGGTAATGACCACTGATAGAGATCTAGCTTCAAGTGTTGAGCACAGATCCACATACCTTATTGTCACGTAGAAAAAAACACTTGGGTTGTCTGTCTCTACACTAACACTGTAGCACAGACCTGGAGTTTGTTTCTGAAGTGAATCACCCTGTTGTTCCCCTTGTTGTGCTTTGGTTCACATTGCAGAGCACATGGACTCGATTCCTTTTAGATTCATCCAAACCATAAGGTCCTTTCCAGCTCCAGGATCCAGGAATGAACCTAACTTACCTGCAGGCAGTGGGACTAGACTACAGCAGGCCCAAAGTAAAATCCCTAAAGCGCTGAAAGCATGGACGTTGGGACCCTGGCTCCAAAAATTTTGCTGGACAAATCTCCTTTCAGGAGTCAGCACTTACTAGTGGTGACACAGCTTTAGGGCACTTCTCTGCAGCACTGCAGTGACTGGTGATTGCAGGGGAACGCCATGGATCTGAGCTGAAGATTGACTCCCTCCACCCTGTTGTTTTGCAGATTATTTTCCATCAGGTAGAACTGTTTCATCTGACCTTTTCTTGGTTGCTCAGAACTGGGGCCACGGCCCAAATTTTCTTAACTGCCACACATACTACAAATGTGATTCATCAGTCTAAATGTAAGGTAGGTGTATGCGTAAGATCAAATGAATCATGTTGTAGAAGTGCCTGTGTTTTTCCATTGACTGTAGCTCAGATAGAGTAATGAAGACCAGCTACAGTGTGGTGGAACTACTCCCACGGCACATGCCTATTATCTCCATTTTTCAGGTTATATCTAATAGGTCTAGTAAACACTTCACAAGACCTGGAAGGGAATAGTAACTCTTCTAACCATTCTGCTGGCCAGATTTTTACAGTCAGTGTGGTTTTGTATTCCGGTTGGTGATTAAAAAACATACCATGTCACGCAGGTGCAATTCACATATAAAACTAGTAAATCTGGGCTCGTTCTCTGTAGCCGATAAGGACCCCTGCAAAGCTCCCTTCTGATCATCATAGATTTTTGATTGAGTTTAATTAGCCATTGAAATAATTTCCCAAAGTTTATAGTGTATTTCCCCTCACTGGAACATTTTAAATCAAGATGATATCTTTTTCCAAAAGATATGCTCCAAATCAAACAGGGATGAATCCCAGGGGACTCGGGAGGCCAATGCACTCCAGCAGCTCGCAGTGGCTCATCACACCCATTCCTCGCAGCGTCCTCATTTGCAAGCTGTTAATGGGAATTGCTGTGTTTTTTCCATGTAGGATGCTGGCTTGAAGGAGCACAGCAGCACTGAGCTTAAAGTTAAGGTACCGGAATTTTCTTTGTTCTTTCCATGTTCATTTTAAATTCTGATTTCCAAATCCTCCCAAGGAATATCACACATGAAATAAAGACTCATCAAATTGTTTTGCAGAGGTAGAGAGATACAATCTTTAATATATTTTCAAAAGCTTTGCCTTATTTTTCACAAGGAAAGATTTTGTTAACTAAAATGGAAATTGGCTACATGGGGCCAATGTAACATTTTATCCCAGCTGGTCTGAGGATACTGAACATCTTGCTGTATTAAGTCATAAATTTGGGCCAGATACCACAATCAGTCTACTCTAGCCTCCTAATGATGTCAGTGTGAGTGCCATATATGTCAGCTACAAAATCAGGTAATTTTTAAAAGGAGATGTATTCTCTCAGAATATGTCATGATTACAGGGCTCCCACAAGGCCATACCCCAAACATTTAGTGATGTGCAAGTCTAACTGCATTTTATCCAAAAAGGAGAAAGCAACCACAGCAACAGAATTGATTTTACAGTTGTGTTCTGGTGTATAAGGAAACAAAGAAGGCATGTTTTCCTATAACTGAACACAGCTATATTAATTGCTTCAATAACACAATGTCCTCCACCAGCTTTTGGCCAATACCTGGCATGAATATCACTGTCAGGATTATTCTGATTAATGAAGAGCAATTCATGCCTATCAGACAGACTGCGAGGTGATCAGTGCCATATTAACCAGCTCAGTTCTCAAATGTCTTCTGACACTGTGGCCCTTTGTAAAAGGACGAGACCAAGTAGGACAGTAAAAATTGCAGTATAAAGGTTAATTACTCACATGCCTGCTCATGCTCACTGTTACTGTTTGGTTCTCATTCATGTCCCTGCTTGAATTTGTTTGCCATTTTCTCTGCTCAGGTCTCAATGGCCATGTTTGCTCCTTTGCTTACTGTTTTACGATTGAGTATAGATCATCTATCATGTTTGTTACTGTGACTATATATAATATTATTACTGGTAGCTTATACTTCTCTAGCACCTTCCACTTATTTGTTTCAATGTTTTTCATGTGCACTAACAAATTAAGCGTCTCAATAACCTCGTGAAGTAAGGATGGCTCTGTCTGCTTTACATGTAGGTCAGCTACACTGAGATAGGTTACAGTTCATGACTTGCCCAAGGTTACACAGGAAATGTGTGGCAGAACTCAGAATGGAAACCAGATTTCGCGCTCTCCTGCCTTAACAACAAGGTTATCCTTTCTCTTTGTGATGCTTTTGGGCAGTTCATATGGATCTACACATATGTTTCAAATGAGTTAAATTTCCATGAACTTAGTGTTTCAAACAAAAGTGGATGTATAAATGACAAAGGGCTAAATTATTGAAAAATGGCAAAAGCTGCTTGGAGATTTGCATACCTGGTCACAGTAGTTGTATACATAAATAACTAATTGATTACATGCATAATCGTAGGAACAACGCATGCAATTTTCTGAAAATTTAGACCAAAATGTACAGAAGGGTAATTGGAGAAAAGGAGAAGGAAAAAGTTTAACGTAATACACATGCATACTGAGCATGGGCTTAAACCATAAAGGATGCTGTAACTGGGCCTAGTTCTGGTGTGTGCAGTTCACAGATCTTGCTGTGCACATGGTCACCCTGATAAACTGCCTTAAAATGTGTTACAGCTTGCATTTTCCTTCATTGACTAAATAGTGATTTTCCTCTCACGCCACTTAAGAGAACAAGTAGGTGTGTTCATCACTCTCTTCTGTGTAATTTGTTCATCTTCTCTTTTTAAACCAAACACAATTAGGAAGTCTTGGGATTTTTAAGACTGTTTTCCTTTTGCCAGTGTCTTGTAAATTGAGCCCCATGGCGATTAAAGCTTTATTAAATAACAGTGCTAAGAGGTGCTGAGCACAGTGGCACAGAGAGGCACAAAGAGACATCCTCAATGAGAGCGTCCCCTGAAGAACTCAGTACAGACCTCAATATACTGCTTGCCAAAATAAAAATGTATGGAAAACTTGCATTTAGAAATACATAGTCACAGAAAACTCCAGCAATTCCTCTTTGAGGGGCAGTTTCACAGGCAGCTATTCCCTCAGCTAGAGAGTAGGCAGCGTACAGTGCCAAATATTTAGCTGGTGTAAATCAGGACATCTTGTTTGCATCCCAAAACAGAGCTATGGCGCTTTACACCTAGACGGGATTTGGCCTGTAGCTTTCACCGTGGCAAAAGACCATGTTTTCATTTGCAGCGTCTGGAGCAGATAGAAAGGTCCTTAAGCCTGAAGCTCCTCAGTCCTGGGTTTATGTTTTTTGCTTCATTGAGTCCATTCCTCACTGATTTGATAATGAGGGAGAAGTGTGGTGTTAGCAGCTTCTGAGCAACACGCTGCAAATTTAGGAAAATGAAAAATCTTTAACAAGAATTGAAAGGCAATCATTGATTTATGGCAGGAGCTTCAGCTAACCATAGATTAATTAAAAAACAATACAAAGATGAACTTGGGTCGAGATATAAGAAAAGATTGAATTTTGCCAGGAGCAGCACTGTTGCTGGACTCGGGCACATGGGTGGAGTGATAATAACACCTGGCCATCTGCATACGGTGCAAAAAATCTTGTTGGCAAATGCTGAAATGTTAGAAGTAAAATGTAACTAGCAACGCATCAGCAGCTGTCCTGGAGATGCTGTTCAGAATAAAACATACAGGCGTCATTCTCTTACATCATCTATATAGGCGTACTTTTGTCCAATATAGAGAGCTAATGCAATGTGAAGGTAATCAGGCAATGCTGTACAGCCAACATATTTTAGGAGTTATGATAGATATCTCTTGGCACATGGGAAGAAAACACAGAGGCAATGATCTCTCTTCAGCTACAGCGGTGGGAGCGACAATGCTGCTCAGAGGAAGGGGCAGGTGATGGCAATCCTCAGATACCCAGGCCACTGCTGACCGGCAGGCCATGTTCACCAACTAAAATCTGGGACGGTCTGGGCAGAAAAGAAGGGAGGCTGACAACAGAAAGACGATGGAAGGCTTGGAAGAGTGGAAGGGAAAAGGAACGTCCTCTCTCCCCCTCCCTTGCCCGTTTTCTACTAGGAGAGTATTTCACGCCCAGCCACAGGGATGCGTGAGCGCTGCTTAACCCCCCCCCACCCAGGGGTACGAACACACACGTGCAACCCCCTGCAAAAAACGGGGAGCAGGAGCGGCATGCGCTAGGAACTGTCACACACACAGTATTTTAATTGTATTCCTGCTCTATGCCTCCTTTCTCTAGGCTAGCAGAGAGGGGTGTGGGGTACAGGTGACCTTTGTGGGGTCAGGCCTGTAATTCTGTTTATCTCCCCCTCTGCCAGACCTGCAGGGACAAGCACAGCTGCTGCTCCATCGAGGCCCGCTCCTCTCCCTGCGGCGAAGGAGATGCCGTAGTCAAGAACTGTTGTGAACAGCCGCTGCCATCTTAGCCCGTCTCTGTAACGAGCCTCGCCAGACAGGTCCTAGTGCAAGACCTGCACACCTCTGTGCCGTGGATTGTTTTTATTTTGCCAAGACTTCTACTGTTAATCTGTAATTTTCTATTTATCATTAGCAATGAAGTGTCTTGCAGATAGGTAGGAAGCCAAAGTCCCAGCCCTGAAGATTTTCTGAGACCTGAAGTTGTTGGCAGAGCATCTGAGGCTGTTACGGAGAGCAAAATAGCTGCCCAGCTTCTACATTCTCAACGCACGCAGCTTCAAATGGGTAGAGAACAAGGAGGTATGGATCATGCACGCCAGGGAATGGAAATGTTCTTAAAATGTGGGTTCATTCTCATGCTATAGTGATGGTGGTTTCACTTTGTGGACTAAACATAGGCTTTCTTAATTATCCAATTCATTTAATTTGTAGAGTGGAGGATTTTATGAAGTCGGATATTGCGGCTGTGTTGGTAATGCAGTAGTAATTCAGAGCCACAGTTATGAAGTGCTATTTAGTAGTGGTGGATTTATACTTTTGGTTATTGCGTGCATGTATTTTTTGAATGGTTCTGTAATTATTTATATTGGTAACAGTAAGCTTATGAACACAACTTCATTGTTGTGTTTGTATTAAAGAACAATATAGTTTGCAGAACAATTATAGGAGATATTTTTCTCTGTTAACTAGCTTATCATTCAAACATAAACATGTAGGCTGGTTGCAATAGGAAAACAGTGAAATACACTTACTAACTAAGGGCAAGAGATTGTATTTTACAGAGGGGAGCTAGAGATAGTGTGTTCCAACTGTTCACCCAGCCTTTCGTGCACTTTAACAGTGAATCTACCAGGTAGCTTACATTAGGCGAAAGATGAATTAGCATGGGAACCCAAAGGAACATTTTTATATCGGACAAATGGTGACAGAGCTACTGGAACCTCTCCTGTTTGCTTCACTTCAATTCAGTCCTGGCGTTCTCATCGCTCTGGTACCTGCATACCCAGTCTATCACTATCTGAGCTTATAGGGACTTGATTTTTAGATCTGGAACTACCAGTGACACGTCCCCCAGTTCCAGAGAACCCAGTCAATGGCTCTTATCCCATCTCATGAATCTATTTGGCCTTTTTTTAATAAATAGTCCAATTTTGGTATGTCTTACAGATTCACAGAAAGGATGAGGCTGGAAGGGACCTCTGGAGGTCATTTTGTCCCACCTCCCTGCTCAAGCAGGGTCACCTAGAGCAGGTTGCCCAGACAGCTTGTGAGTATCTCCAGGGAGGGAGACTCCACAACCTCTCTGGGAAACCTATGTCAATGCTCTGTCACACTCACTTGTCAAGTAGAAACATGTAATCTTAAATCCCTCTGCAGGTCCAGCAAAAAAAAAAAAATCAGTCTTTCAAATCTTTGCAACCTGTTAACTTATTCCCACGCCAGTTCCAAGGAGTTCCTGGTAGCTACTGGAGTGATACAAACTCTACAGAGAAATGCCAGGATAAACAACTAGAGGCAAGAGATTAAAATCTCCTAAAAGGTGTAGAAGCACAAATCCTGGTGAAAATTACTGTGATTCAAAACACCATTCATTAACTGCCATGGAGAGCCCAAAGCAGCACATCTTTATCCAGGCAGCACACTACTGCACCTGAATCGTCCTGCTCTGTGGCTCTGCTGCTCTGATGAGAGTGAACACATTTCCAGATAGCTCAGGTGTCCCTGTGCCATGTCCTGCTGCAGGCATTCTCTTTGGTGTCCTTAAAAATAGTTCCCTCTAGTCATTAGTAATGAGTCTTTTGGAACCCTAAGGAATTGCAGTAACACTTAAATCAGCATCAAACTTCAGTTCTCTTCCTCCCCACCCACATTGTATTGTAAAGAGCTAGGATTAGAGTTGTCGGAGAACATTTTGGAGAGTAACATAATGGTGGGGAAACGAGAAAAAAAGAAAGGGGAACTTTGTGTGATCAGTTTAAATAGCAAAAAAATTACTCACTGAACACATCTTGAAAATTTTCTCCTTGAGTGGAGGATCCCAGCAGTGGAAAAAAGGCGCTTTTGGACAAAGTGGAGGGAAGTTTACACAGATGGTATGAGAGAACTGCCATTGTGCTTGGAGATGTGGTGGGGCAGAGAAAAAGCTGCCCTAAATAGAAGGGACAAGATGCTGGGTTTAATTTAGAAATGCTATTGGCATTTTTGTCACTGGAATGAAGGGAGCCACGAGTCTGCAAATGAAACAACCCAAACCCTTCACCAGAGTCGTGGAGTGTAGCAAAAGTGCAATGGGTTGGCATTTCCAGGCTTTGAATTTTTCTTTGCGTTGCCAGATTCTGGAGTGCTTTGTCACCTATTTAGTTGCTTAAAGATCGCTTTTAAAGTACAAAATGTCAGCCTGAGCTGAGTATTGAAGCTGTAAAGATTTTCAAAAAATTCCAGCCATTCCTTTGGTTTAGCAACCATAAAGCTCTTGCAACTGTTATCATTTGTAGTGGTCACAAGGAAGTGACATTGTCCAATAAGAAAAAACCAACACAAGTCAAACCACTTAGTAAGGATGTAATTTAGACCTTGGTTTGACAGCTTTTTTTCTACTCTATATGAATTGACCAACTTCAGTTGTTTGTTAGATGCCTTTGGAGGTGTTTGGGGTTTTTTTACAGTACAAGAGAAAGTGGTCTCTAACATCCTATCCTTCTCCTTGCTTATGAAAATGCGCTCTCATAAAAGTACTGGAAGAACAGAGAAATATGGTTAGTAACTCCTTGATAAAGCTGGATTAAGATTTTGCTTTATTTATGTTAGCAATAATCATTGTGGTTTAGTGGCATTTGAAACAGCTGGAACCTTCTGTTTCAGCTGGTGTTTTGATATGCCATTTTTTTTCTTGGACTTTGGTCCTGATTTTCTGGTCTACGTGAAACAGGCAAACCATTTATGTATCTCAGAGGAGTGCTTTTAATTTAGGAATTTAGAGAATTATCAGAGGTGGTTATTTTAATCTCTGCCACTCATTCAGATGCCTTAGTCACTAAGGGCTGGTTAGGAAATAGATTTAGGAATCTAAATTGGTACAGAAGCCAAATTCAAGTACTATTTCTTTAAACTTAAACTAAATCTTGAAAACCCTTGCTCAACTAATACCTAGTTCCAAAGGTACTTAAACATCATATGGCCTTTTTTTCCCAGTTTTAAAGTACCCAAGTTTTGAAGTCCTGCACACGCTCAAAGACACCTGAGGCTTGATAAAGCTCAGTGTATGACCAGATCCCTGCAAGAGCTGTACACCAGGAGCTGCCTTGCTGGAGGAATCCAGCTGGGAAAGGGATCCTCCACGCTGCTGTCATCTGAGTTTATCCTGCAGGGCTGAGTGAATGTCTGCATGTGCAAGACTGAAAAACACACAGATGGAGCATCTTTAGTTACAGTAAATTGGAACTAGAATACCACTGAAAAGTGTTGGGAGGGATGCATGGACTGCAGTGGTTGATTAGTTTAACTCTGCTGGGTGTGTTACAAAGCTAAGTAGTAGATTAGATGTCAATTTATTGTACAATGGGATAAGTTCCCAAACTTTTCACAGTGCTGCTTATCTCCTGAGAGCACCTGCCGCACCGGGCAGGGCTTCCAGGGCAATTTGAGTGTGAAAGGAAAACAGCGTAAGCTGTAGCACTGCAAGAACTAGCAAGTGTTCACGAGCCAGTCACAGTACTTATCTAATCCTCATTCTTTTGCTTCCAGGTTGCAGAGCCCGGAAAACTTGCAGATTTTATAACTGAGGGTCAAATTGTTGAGGTTAAAACCTCTGGAGGTCAGAGGGCAAAATTTTTTTTTTATAGGGGCAATCTGAATATCCACAGGAGCTGAGAAACTCTGAAATCGGAATTAAGAGAAAAACATTTATGACCTTATCTGGTGCTGTGTAACAAAACATTGGTCATAGTCTATGATTTCAAAGCTAAATTATTTGGGAAAATGAGCCTGAAACATGCAAGTACTAGTAGGAGATGCTATGCATGTTATATTGTCATAAACTTGGAGTCAGGAACAGCTATTCGCACTCACTGTGGATGTCTACATGTAGCTAGTCACCAGCGTTACTCTGAGGATAGGTGAAATGCTGTACAGCTGTCTTTACAGACTACCAGCTCATTCTTTACATGACCTAATTCTAGCCTGGTAGAACTTTGCTTTTGTTTGAATTACACAAAAAAATACCTGAACGTGAATACGATTCTGTCTCTTCACAGCAACAGCTCTCTGCGCTGCTGCTGCCGCCACAGTTGGTAAGCAGCGTACTGACTAGCGTGCAGTGCTCTAACCGTGGGACCTTGCATAAAGAAGTGGATTTTATAAGTACTTTCATGCCATGTCAGAGCATGGGATGAGTTTCACTAACTGGAGCACGTGGCAACTGTGACATCAAGCTGACTTTCCTTTATTATCTGTCGTATTTTGCTTTCATTTTGTTATGCTTGTCTGTAATATGCTTTTCCCCATGCTTTTGTGGATAAGGTCAGTCAGTTGTACTGTCAGGGAAAAGAAGAGACTGAAATCTCATCTGTTGCACGTGAAGGATGTGAGACTCTGTGAACCTTACTCCTTCCTACAAGAGAAGCAGGTTGGGATTCAAGAATATGAAGAGAGTTTTCCATTGAGGAGCGTGGGTTGAAACATGGCTATGGGGTGACACGCACACACGCACACACACGGAAATAAGAAGGCCCTAGAAGAACTAGAAATAAATTAAGCTTTACTTGCTTTATCTGTTCTCTGATAATTACATAGGATTTGCATGAAATATTGGTGGCACATTTTCAACCTGTACTTGGGCCAAATGCCACTGCTAGGTAGTGCCTCTGTTCCTTTCTGTCTGAGAGATCCTAGGGTGAAAAGGTGAACATCTTCTCTAAGGACTGAGTCCTTTATGGAACTGTCATCTGTCAGACCTCCTACTAAATGTGCTCCAGAATACCTGCGAGATTAAAGAGTAGGTGTAAATGCTGATGTCCCAGGAACCACCCTGCCCCTGTCTTCTGTGCTAAACTGCTGGAGGGTGCTTTACGGGAACCTTGCTGGGACTGGATCTTGAATGAGGGCTAGCTGGAAATGCTCAGACCTGACCAGGCAGAGGTAATGTTGGTATGAAAGGGAAGCAATCAAAAGGAAATGCAGATAATATGTATCACCACTAATGTCTGTGTCTGTGTAAATAGTTAATAGATAAGGCTTCAGGAGATAAGTTCTCTAAGACCAATAAAATTCCTTCTTTTTGCGCACTGCAAACGGTTTCCTTTGTTCAGTTCTTCAGCTCTTGACAGCGTCAGTACTCTACAGGGTGTGTGCATCAGCTCCTTGTTATTCAGGTTTGCATGTCAGGCTTCCCTGAGAGGCTCAGCTCCCTCAACCTGGAGCCCATAACCCTCAACAGCTGGGTTTGGTTCTTAGAGGTGTCACTTTCCTTTCAGATGCAAAGTTTGTAACTAACTACTACCCAAGGTTTTGTCACCTTGAGATTTGGCTGCAGTGATGCGCTCTAAGCAAGGGCAGAGCTGAACCTTCTGTAAAATGCATTGGCCAATGCAGATGGAATAACAGCTACCCGACTGTCTTCAAATTTTGGCAGTCTTGGATCCAATGGTAGTTTATGCCTCTCCAGCCCCAAATGTAGGTAATCAACATGTATTATATTTGCTGTGTGAATGCAGAACTGTTAAAGAACAGCAGGCTGTAATAAAACTCTAGGAAAAGCCATATCCTGCTGTCATTTCATAATGGACATGAGGTTTGACCGTACCACAACGTGGGATGTGTGGCAACTTTTGTACAGGACTACCTTGGAGGACCTTTTTGGATAAGACTTTGAACATATTCAGAAAGTGAAGCTAATGAAAAAAATACTCTAACCAAAGCCCAGTGAGATCCCGATTCTTCGTTCTCAGGGAATGTCTTATGGTTGAGTTTTATTTCCACTCCTAATGAAAGCAATAAAACAATTCAGAAAGCTATTACAAAGCATGATTATGAATAAAATAATTTTTGGTCAATCAAGTGATTTTTCTGAATAAAAGCAAAATATTTCATTTAGATCTCAACTTGAAATAGAATGTAAAATAGGAAAAAAATTTTGCAATGCAAAATTGAAAATGTCATTCTGAAAATGTAGCATTTAATTTTCAGTAAGCTGATTCTTTTGTTTTTCTTTTCTAAAGGAACATTAATCAAGATCATCACTCTTATGCAGATGTTTTGTTTTCATGAACTGGCAGTTTCTGAGAGTCTAAAAGTAAATGACTTGTCTGTAAAATACCTAACAATGTGTTAAAATGCTGATCTAGTCTCAATAAGTTTCAAGTGTTGCTAAGAACCTATAGTATCCAAAAATACCTGAAACAGTCCTCCAGATCAGGGTTTGGGTGTTTTTTTCTTGGTCAGCCAGAGTATTTGTATGGACAAAATTATAATTAGGAAAAGAAAAGAATTAAGCAAGTTGCACTTATTTTTGTCTTGGTCTAGAACTTCTCTTTATGGGATGACATTTTTTCCACTCGAGTGGAACAAGCCAGAATACTGTGTTACTTTCAACAGTCTGTTGTAGCTCGCTTGTATTTTCACATGCTCCTCTAAAATATTTTCTGGCCAACTGAAATGGTATCCTAGAAGAGCATGCATTCATTGATGAGTTAAATACTGTTCTCTGGTCAACTCCAGCTGCAGCTGTTTGCATTTTTAGCCACTGATTTGCATCGCAATCTCTGTGTAGCACTGCTCCCTACTGCTTGACAGCAAGAGAGAAATCAGTCCCTGTAGCTGTCCTTTGGTGTTAATGGAGACCCAATGACGCCTATGGTAAACTCTTTTTCTTATGGCAGCAATTAAGCCCAACAGTAGCTTTTTGGAATCAGTGGAAATTAAATGCAGATAACAGGCATTAATTGAACATTTATTGGAAATAATTTAAATTATATATAGTTGTGACTTAGTTAATGGAAATTAATGACTACCATTTGGGTATAAGCAGAACTGCTGGAATGTAATGAAAGTCAATACAGGCGGTTACAAATGGCTGAGATAAGGAAGTACTTATTGATATTAGTGATCTTCAATATTTTCCATTGGAACTATAGTCTAATACAGACCATATTGCTGTGGACTTCATCTAGAGTACAAGGATAAGAAATTGTTAATAATGTTATAGATGGAAAGTGTCACTAATCTGATACCTTGCTACACTGGGTATTGAAATAATTAATGCAGTAGATCATTCTTAATTATAGTCTTGTATTTACAGACAAACTGAAACTGAGGCTGTTATTGATTAAAAGAGGTGCCATATTGCAGACTTTTCTAACCCTGCAACTATATTGTTCTTGAATTTCATATAGTGTAGCTTAGATTTTTACATCTGATTTGAATTACTTGAATGTCTTAAAGATCTGTGTTCCAACCAGATGTGAGAAATGGCTTTGGTTTGGAAAGTTTCAAGGAAGGACCACCAAATAATGAGGAAAAAACCCAACTCTCTATTATTTTTTCCCCTACACCTTCAGTGGAAAATAGAAAAAAAAAAAAAGAAGTATCCCAATTTATCAGTATGACTTGGGATCCTGTCAGGAAAATGTTCTCTACCTGCAAAGGTTAGCATTTTTCCAGCCCAAGGTTATATACTGGGCTTGATAAACCTCTGTAATTGAAAGAATTAAACATTTCTGTACATAATATTACTCTTTACTGTGATTTATGCATGTTCTGTCATAAAGCCAATGCTTTAACTATGCAGAATTTCTGCTACTTAAGCACCTCTGGCTGTACTAAATACAATAATTAGCTGTACTGATAGACTACATATATTCTAGTTAACCATACTAAAACCACATCTTTTTTTATCTTTCTTGTCATTAAACTTTTGGATTTTTTATTTAACTTAGTTATTTAAAAAACATTTATAAATTTAATTCAAGTATTCAATTTAATATGAAGACATTACCTCTTTAAGAGGAAGATTAGGTCATGTGCTACTTTTGTACCACATTTTGTTTTGTTGTCTTTACTTGATGGAAGTACTTTATCTCTCGGAATCGGTTTTGTGTTGCAGTTATGTGATAAAGATTAAAGACGTTTTGGTTTTCGAAATATTCTGTAACATGTAGAGAAACCCCTCTATTCCTGTGAAATTCTCATCGGTGAACTGGGGATGACTGCTAGAAATTGACCACAAAAAAAGCATGAAAAAAAGCAAAGTGAATTTGTCTACAAAGGGTAAATAAAGGTTGGAAATTTCTTTGGAAATACTTCTAAGGCTCTGTTGAACATACTGCTGAAAAACTGAAAGAATTAACTAGTTTGTTATGCCATATACAATGTTTCATACTGGTATGTATTTCAAGCTAGTGGTAAAAACGAAGGAACTATAATAAACAGGTTACTATTAGCTCACAAAGATACCATCTGTACTTATCTGTGAGAAGTCCAAGGAGTACAGAGACCACATTTCAAGTACTGAACATGACTGGAAAATATAATTGGCATTATTCCTTTTAATTATACCTGGTGATTTGTTCTGGGATTTACAATCCTGACCTTGATATGTTATAAACAGGACCTTCATTTAAAAGGGATTAAGGTTGGTTATGTGTGATAACCCACCTTAACATAAACTCTGTCTGTAAGAAGATGCCAAGTTATGGAACGCCTCTTACCCATTCCCTTTCATTGCCAACGGCCACTACGCTGCTTCGGAGAACTCCTCCTGCCGTTAACTGACAACTGAACATCTGACGGACGAGCCTTCTCAGGGTATAAAATGCTGTCTTATTAAGACCATCAACATTAGCATTATTTGGGATTGACAGACGTGACATGCACAAGCTCGATAAGCAGTGTTTTATGTATTACTGAGATTTTTGTGGCAAAGCATTGGTAGAAAGAACCCCCCTGCCCTTGCCCCCCAACCCAGGTGATTCAACCATTCTGAATCCTGTGGGCTCAGGGAAGCAGAGGCTTGCTAACACAGGTTGGCTTGTGAGCTTGGACAAGGGCAGATGCCACAAGGCTTTTCTGCACCCTCTGGGCTGGGCTGGTGGAGGTTGGTTCCATCCCAGAAGACCTGTTGAGTGCCCACACTTCACACCGAGTGTGGCCTCCCTGGCTCCAAAACTGGTGCTCAGATCGAGTCAGCTCAGAACAAAAAAGCTGGGGCTGCCTGTACATCTGGCTAGTCCCCTGATGTCTGAAGCAGAAACCGTACACGCTCTACTCCGAACAGAAACAAAATGTTAAGAATTAAACATTTTTCCTATGTGCAGCTCTCAAGTGAACAGAACTGCCTGAGTCTTGGTCCTGATTGTGGCTCCTGGTCCTGATTGTGGCTCCTGCCCAGCTGGAAATCTGGGGTAAGATGGTCATTTATTCTGCAAATTCCTTTCCACATACCGCAGGTGCATGCACTTACACATGGGGTTGTGAAGTAGTTACATGTCTGCTGAGGGTTTTGTTATAGGTTGGGTTAAGCCTTGTTGAAAATGGTAGGTTTAACCACCACCCTTGTCTTCTGAGCTATAGGAGACAGTTCAGCACATGTTTCTGCCCAAAACAAAGGCAACCCTAAGGTTGCCCAGGAATTTAAAAGATCTGGGTGGGGAGCCTTGTTGAGTTTGTTTTGGGCAGGGATGCCTATGGAAGAGAACAGAGCAGATTGAGCAGCAGAGACAGAGCTCGGAAGCAGACTGGGAGGAGAGGTGGGCAACCTGCAGGAGCCGTGGTGCACAGCTTTGGGAGGGGCCTGGAGAGAGGGATTTCAGCCCCAAGGGTTGCTGGAAAGACCTTGGGAATGCAAACAAGGACTCCTTCTCCCATTACGTGAGTCAGGATACGTGACTCAGTAGCAGTTCAAAAGTGGGCAAGTGTATATTCAGTCGCATTCAAAACTGTACACAATTGTAGTCATCCCAAGTAGCAAAAAATTGGGAATAAAACACGCTAGAGAGGAAGAATCAAGAAGAAATTGGCTTACCTCTATTCTTGAAATGCGTGAGCAAAATACCTTGCCACTAGCTTTAACCATTAGAGAATTTTGAAAGACCGGTTATTTATTACACTACAACAGTATCAACTTAAGGAAGTCCTTACAGTCTATTTTTACATTAATTGAAAGTCACAGTCTGAATAAAATTATTTGAAAATTCCCAGATAATTCAGTCTCTACTTGTAGATTATGAACGGTGAATTTCGTAAATTCTGTATACAGCCAAAACAAAGAGCCCAAGACCTTCTTTAGTTAATAAACATAAGTGAAATATTTGAACAATCTGATAACAAACACTGAGACAGGCCCTGGACTGCTTATTTAAGCCATAGTTGTAACAAAAGCCTTGGGAGATTTACCTGTGGTAGGACTGCAGATGTGGTTACTCAGAGATTTTGGTAGGATTTTTAAACTCGTATAACTGTACTTTATATATTTCAACTGGGGCCAGAGCCCTTATCATTGCTGAAACAGGGATTTATAGCACTTTATTCCCTTTAGCATTCATGTAGAAGGCCATGGAGCCCTCGCTCCTAGACTTGCTGATATAAAGATAATCATCTTTGAAGTGAACTTCCTAGGAACCAAGTCCTCCTCCAGCTGGAGGCAATAGAAATGCTATTGCTGACTTCAGGGGTAGTAAATTTCAGCTCTAACATTTTTTATGACACCTCTTTTTGGAACAGATACATTTACTTGAGCATTTGTTGCTAATTGCCTGCATTTTTTTGTCCATATTATTGTTAAATGAGACTCGTAATGTATTTCTTGTTTTATAACAAAAAAAAGTTGTGGAAAGGAAGGACTGTCTAGGTTGAGCAAATCTTTTAAATATTGAACTTGTTTATCTCCTTTGTCTTCCTTTTTGTTCTCCATCCCTTTAAAAGGAAAGTGTTTATGATGTAAGATTTGGCAAATAGTTCATAAAATGTAAATTCTATTTTATTTTTTTGTGATGCAGAGAGAAATCCCATCATTTCAGCAATTTAGGGTTTTTTTTTCACTCTAAGTTACAGCTGAGCATGCCTTGAAATGACAGATACCAACCCCAACAATCAAGATTTTACAGTGTAAATGCAAATTGATTCCTCAGAACAGCACTGTTAGTGGCACCACTCTTTACTGTTATTGAAATGAATTCAAAGGGGCTGGGTTTTTGCTCTCAAATCATACATTATGTTATCACTTTTCTAGTCTCACATTATTTATTTAAAAGCAATTGTTCCCTTGATTCACAGCCATCCACACATATGCAATACGAAACTTTACGTGCCATATTTTATCTCTCCTTGGGTATAAGTCTACAATGTGTTGATGATGTGAGATGAGGATGCTCAGCACTTCAGAAAATCAGGCCCTAAGCAGAAGGCAAATGTAATGTTTTGACAGGTAGCAAATGGACATGGTGAAGGTGGTGATTAAAGACAAATAGACTTTGGGGTGCTGATGTTGCAATCCTAGGCTGCTTCTATTTTTTTTTTTTGTGACTCATGTCTTCACAGAGTACCTCTGATAGTCTTGTCATTTATTGTTGATGTTTCCATGCCAATCCTTTACATACTATTTTTATTTAATGGTTCTTGACCGAGGGAAAATTCTGCTTTTAGCAGAACAGGATAAAGCACTGACCTCTACAGCAACAAGTGTTTGTCCTGACTCCCTTCCGAGGCCTCCACCAAATTTCACGTTGTGGAGGGCACTCAGCAGATACTGGGAATGGAGCTCACCTCACCTAACGTGGAGGTAGACGGACATTTAGCTACCCATCAGCTGGTCACTCACGTTCTCCTTGTAGCTGATGGGAAGAAACACACCTGTAGGCGTGATTCATCTTACCTATCTTAAGCATTTAGGAGAATGTGAGCTGAGACCCAACAATGCCTCACGTCACGGTGACTAGTTCAGACACTCATGCCTTGATACTTTTCTTAATATGACCTTAAGTCCAAGACAACTCCACCTCAAGCCATTTTTTGGATTTATACAAACTTTTCCAGCCTTTTTCCCACTTGTCTTGAAGACATTTTGATAAATGGGAGCATTACAGGATTTCAAAAAATAACAGAAGTCACCTGATGACAAAGCAATATTCACCACAAACTAAAAACCGTCCCTCTGGCTTTCACTTACATTAATATTTTGGTATCAGCAGGAAGCGGTGTTCCACAGTCGGGATCTGGTGAGGTGTTTACAGTCTTCTGCGTGGACTCATTCATGATAAAAAAGGAAAAATTGTTTTGCACATAAGAAGTTGTCATGCTGCAAACTGAAACCAAGGAAGTTCTTTTGTTATGAGTTAAGATGTTAAGTGATGTGTTTGGTACTGCTTTCTTAAATAGTCTGGGCTTCCTTTAAAAATTAAAATGTGAGATTAGTTTCTTCAGTACTGTGTGACTAACAAGCTACAGAGGCTCAGTCTTATATTGAATCCTGTCCTTTGAATCGCTCTTTTAAAAAAACTTGTATATCTATCCTTTCGGTCAGTGTTTTTAGAGCAAATTTCCTCACAGTTCTGAAAAGTGACTGAGCAAGATGTCACTCAGTAGAGCTGGTGTAATCTAGTCTCCATTTAACAATACACTCCTTAGGTTTGCTAATTGCGCTGGCCAAAATCTCAGTGAGGATCCAAGTCCAAATTTTGCAAGTTCAAACTTTTATCACCAACCAAATAAATCTCTCATTTTGACAATAGAAAATCTAGCTCTGGATCTGAATTTTGTAGTCTGGTTTTCCCTTTACTTTCTGTCTGAGAGCATCATTACGGCAACTCCTTGCACGAGTTCCTGTCTAATTGAAATGCTAGTGGCATGCATATGTGCTAAATGTAGGAATGTAATAAAAAATTTATGAGTTAGTTACACTTTGAAGCAATGAAGTGTTAAAGAGCTCTTTTTTCCTTTTTTTTTTCCGCAGGTCCTTCAGGCCAGGAACTGTTTGCAATGCACAGAGCACATTTGGGACCTGACTGCTATTATTATTCCCTTTTGCAGTGTACTATATAGATATCTTTTTTTGTTTTCCATGAATATGACAGAAATCTACACAGTGAAGCATGATGCAGTGATATGAAACTCTCTCAGCGATTTTCAAAATATGCAACCCATAAATCATTCACCTTAACCTGGGCCCAAATTTGCATGAAACTGGGGGTCGATCATCTCAAAAGCCAATTTACCAAAAGTCCAACCAATCCCAGCTGTGTGTGAAGCACATAACAAAGTTATAAAGGTAGGTTTCAGATGGCTTCAGGGTTTGTAGTGGATGCTTTGCACAGCTGTAATGATGAGTGGGTGAGGAGAGTTAAGAATGAATAAAGTGTGGGTGGTGGAAATATTCACCGGGCATGTCACGGCCAGGGGAGGAAGCACAGGGGCCTCACAGCCTCTGTGATGGGAAAGACGTCAAGGCTCCCTGGACATGGGTCCTACTTATTTATTTATTTCAGCTCTGACACATTCCCATTAGGAAAGCAAAAAATGTGAAACTGATACCATTTCTTTTGAAAGTAGGGAGCTGATTGTGGCTGAGCAACAGAGCTGTCTTATAATCTGCTTCCAAACGTGTGGGTGCCTCTTGGGTTTCCTCAGCTATTTTATGGCCCATTTTCAAAGATTTCTGTAAAATCGGGCCAACAATGTCTGCATTCTCTACCACATCAGTGAAAAATTGGACCATGTTTCAGAGTCATGTAAATTCCTTCTATAAGAAACATTTACATTTTACAAAGTGTAAATTTAGCAGACCACTTCATGGGGTGAATTCGTCCCTGGTTCGTCTCCCTTGCTACATTATAGTTACCACAGGGATGGGCTGACTGTTTACCATTAGTGAACAGAAAAATGAGCAGCATGTATAACTGAACATTACAAAGGTTTCTTCCAGGGTTGCCATGACGTGTTCAGATAGTTGATAAGATAATTAATTCCTAGTGTTCCCGTATTTTCATGAGAACTTACCTATAAGTAAATGAAACCTGAAGCCTAGTTTATGTTTCTTTATTGTATTATTATATGGCACAGTAAATGTAATAAAACAATCTGCTGACTTCTCTTTGACTTTTCGTATTCGTTGTTCCTAGACAGGTTTTCTTGCACATGTAAAATTAATACAACAACTTTCGTGTCTAAGGTCCTAGTGGTTTAAACAGTCCATTTCCTTATTGGCAACATATTTTTACAGTTAGGACTTGAATGGGCTGGGAAGTATTAGAAATGCTTTGACTAACACACTGTTAAAACTATAATATGTGTAATGTTTAAGTAATGATAGATACTCATGGTCCAGGTTGAATGGTTGTTCATGGTCCACAGTTGCAACCACAGCAGATACAGTGGTTAAAAAGATGCTGTTCTCCAAAGCTACTGGTATTGCCTAACAACCCAGTTGCTCAAAATGGTGCTGTAAAATGATGGCTTCACTGAAGTCTGTCGCTCACTCCATTGATTTTGTAGGAGTGGAACATTTTTTTTTGTACAGAACAAGGTACTTATTCAATCTGAAAGATAAGTAGTTTTTTCAAAGTGGTTTTTTTTTTAGCCAAATGAAAGTGTCTTAAAGGACAAAAAATGTCTTCAAACCAGGGCAAGAATTAGTGACATTGATAACGGTCATGTTTGAGGTTTTAAGGAAAGCAATGAAAATCCTAAGCCTGCCAGTATTTCATTCTTTTACGCTAAAAGACTCATGCAGCAAGAATCTGTAAGTGACACTCAACCAAGAAAGAGCTTTCTGAACAGCTGATGTGAAACTTGAAAAGAGGCAACGTAACAAATGTAATGCGGGGGGAAGTGCTTTCATTCCAGTTCAGGAACATCTGGTTTATTGCAACAATAACTACTGTAATTATATCACTGCTGGAAAAGCTGCTCTAGGTTAGGTTAAGTTTGTGGTTTCTATAATAAACACTGCTTTGGAGGAGTGGGGGTTTCAGTATTTCAGCCATGTCAGATCATGCTGAACTGAACTGTGATTTGAGGCAAAAATAACAAAATATGGAAAACATAAAAGCATTATTTCTAACCATATATTTTTTGAGATATACTCTTGGTTTATTCCTCATTATAACAAGTGGAGGGTATGCCAAAGAAGCAAATTGTTGGATGACTGACCGTATTTCACTGATAAAAACTGAAGAAGTAATTTTTTTGTCAGCTGGAAATAGCCTTATTAATACTTACAGTAATACATAGTGCTGTAATAAATAAACAAGCATCCCGCAAAGGACATTATTCTCACTTTACATACAGGGAAGACTACGGAACCTGCCTCAGGTCAGATAGCAGCTTAATGGCAGAGGGTCTCCTAGCAAGAATATAGTGGATTTTTCCAGATGAGTGCCTGTGTAATAGGGCTTACTACCCAGCCACTGTATTATTTCACTAGTCATTAAAAATGAAGTGTTTCAACTACAACACAATGCTTTTCTATCTAATGGAAAGTCTGAATCTACATGAGTCCTACTACAGCAGAACCAACTGAATTATCTCAGTTGCCAAGTGTATTTCCTGAATATTATACAGCAGCAAGAAACAATTGTCTATTTTCTTGGCAACAGGGTACATTTACTGACCATAGCACCAGTAGTATTCACAGCAGTATTGTGGCTGCACTTGGATATGCAATAGCTAGCTGTTGCACGTGAAAATTTTCTTATAAACTGCAAAATATAAATAAATCAGTTTGCATTCTACTGTTAGGGCATGCTTAGTCTAGATTCTATGATAAATACTCTATAAGTCTATACAATTTTAGTGTGTCAACAACATACATAGATCCAAAAACTGCCTCAGACCTTGTGTTCAGATTCACACACTTGCACACCACAGATCAAATAGAATTTGCAAGTTATGTGTATGCGCCATTTAACAACTGACCCAGTATTCTTGCATGCTGACACTGGCAAAATATTACCTGAGCAAGAATCAACTTACATTACACATGCAAATGTGGGTTTGTGCATGCAGAAAACTTCTGTTTTATAAAAGCAGGTTTAACACTGTCTTTAGTTTTATCTCCTGCAGCTAAAATAATTTCTACCAGCTCAGTGCTTGGAACTGAAATTATTCCTTTGCTTCAATACAGATAGAACAAAATAATGCCAGAATATCACACTCTATTTTTTCTGGGTGTTATTCTACCCGAAAAGTTCAATGGAGTGTAAATTGCATCACCTAAATGGCAGTTAAACCATGTTGAAGGCAGACCAGTGAAAACATACTGTAATTATCAAAGCAACATAGTAGAGAAAATAACAAAGTTGTTTTAAAGTTCCAACAGAAAGTAGATTTATTTTTATTTAGGATTAGCTCTATCTGAATTCTCCAAGACATTACAGGGTTTAGTGCTAATGGTCATTAGACTTATCAGTCATACATGTCGTTTTTCTTCCATGATGTTCTTTCTTTATATCTTTCATATAGCTCAATATATACACAACTCCTATATATATACATGCATATGTACATATACATCTTTTTGGGGAGGGTGAATCAAGAGTGACCCAATTTTTTCCATTTTCACAGAATTCTTTTTTCAACTAAAAATCACATGAACCATAAAGAGAAAACTATCTCTGACTTGAAATTTTCATATTTCTCATCTGTCAGCTCATCACCAGTTTTAGAATTCTGGCAAGTGGGCCGCTGAAATTTTTACATATATATATAAAATATACATATATAATCATACCATGGATACTTTTATTTTATATATGCTCCTGGGTTTATATCATAGTCTTTGACTACAGTCATTGCTAGAAATGGATTAATTGTGATTTTGTTGCGAAAAGGTTAAATCTCAGAATTTCAAACGGAAGAATAGATCATCAACTGATGTCAGTCATCACTCACCTGTATCAAGAGGCCTACAGAGCAATTTACATGAGCTGAAGTATGGAAGAGTTTGTTTTCAAGATATGTAGAAAGTACAAATGGTCTGATGATGAAACAAATGAGGCATAAGCCTGAAGCTTGCTCTACACTCATGCTAAATGCCAACTCCAACTCTGATCTGGTCCTTCAGACAGGAAAAGTCAAAAGTAAACAGTTTGCAAGCTGCTGGCAACAGCACTGGGCATGCCTTAACCATGCTAGCTTTAAAATACCACCTAGAACTGGGATGAACCCTTCACCTTTCTTTTTTTGATGCTAAAAAATCTACAATGCTGCTCGTGCCTGCCGAGGCACTGAATCTTGGAAGACGTTGACTATTGCCTGGCTAATGCTAACTGTCCTCAGATGCCTTTCTTGTCAATGGCTCTAGATACCTTCCAGCACCAGGCACTCATTCAAAAAAAGAAGTTAAGTTATTGCAGACTTTTCTTCAGTTTACATGTTGTCAGGAAGTCTGGCAGTACTTAGGATTCAGTCTTGTAAAATGCTGACCTTTCTCTCCTTTTACTCCAAACTGGGGCTGGTCTATTCAGTATAGTCCATACCTTGCATAATTCCATATATAAACTAAAAGAAAAAGGAAAATGTTTTGTTTTTTCTTTTTTAAATAATAAAAACAAAAGAGAGGAATATCAAATAGTGGACTGAAACATGATTTAAAAAAAAACCCTGAAGATACAATTTCCAACTTTCTGGCTTTTTCTCAGTTTTTGCAATATTTTCTTAGTACATCTAGACAGAAGAAAAATTTGCTTGTAGCAGGCTGACTTCCTCTCAGGGTGCTCGTAAGTCATCACCCATTGGTTCAAGTGCCTTTCGTGTCTGCTAAGCTTATACCAGAATTACTTGTAACAAGGATGGCGCAAACTCATTTCCAGTGTGGGGGTCCCACGCTGCGTTGCAGTGAGAGATTTACTGGCACTGACTGCTTGTGCTTGCAGCAGAACCAGGCACGGGAAAGGTGGGGCAGCACCTGGAACCAAGGGAGACTCCTGTTTCCTCTGCAGATAGTACTGGAGATGTTCCCCTTGAGCTCTAAGGGCCTCTTTGGTTTGGGACTTTTCTCTTTTAGAATGCAGATATTAAATGGAAAGCTCTCTTCTCCAAGAACAAACAAACAAAAAAAGTTTTTAGGTGAGGCAGTGAGGTCTAGCAGACAGAGCAGAGATCTGGGCTATTTGCAGTGATATTATAAAGCTCAACAGTTAACAGTTTTCTGTTAACACCTAAGAGAAATATGAATGAGGACTATAATACACACACATACAGAGAGTAAAAAAAAGAAAGATTATCCTAGTTCCACTTCTACAAAGATCTGAGCACTCTCGTACCAAGTCTTTGACCCTTCATTTATTTTTCTGAATTGCCTTGTTGTGATTGCAAGAGCTGGTTGTACTTAGGAGACTACATCATTCACAGAAGCACTGAAACCATTTTCTGCATGGATACAGAATATCTTCACATTACAGAAATCTGTAGTTTGTGGACACATTCAGAGATACATATTCTGATATTTAGACCTCATTCATTCATGATAGTGCAGAAATTCTGCTAGAAGCCAGGGAGACAAAGAGACTTCTTGAGACAATCATGAGAAAAAATACATCCTGATAGTAAGAAATTCTGTAGACGTCATTGCATGTGCTCATGAAGAGTGGGGTTTTTTTTTGACTTTGTTATGCAACTTCAGAATGAAACAGCTTCATGAAAAAGACTTTGACAGTTCAATGTGTTTTGCATTCAGCACCTTTTCCATGTAATAGTCTGGTCTTCTCACTACAGGTTAGAAATCTGAGATAAACTCAAATAACGAAATTCAGACCATGAAATACGAAACACTGAAAAACTCCAAGTTCAGATAAGAGGCCTGACCATGCAGAGTTGAATGCTGCAAAACACCATGAGACTGTGTATAGCTTTGACACAGAGACAGGAGCTGTATATACATATCAGACCTACGTAAGGAAAGAGGTTTGTAAGGGAAACTCATATGAAGTTCAGACTGTTCACATTCATGTCTGTTAAAAATGGGAAATATTGGGGCTATTAAACATTTAATTTTTACAGCTGATCAGCAGAGGGTTACTGAAACCAGATGTTTCTGTAATCATCATACAGTGGAAGAATTCTCGGTGTTCAATGTCCTTCAACTCCATACGTCCTGCATGGCAAGATACACACTGGCTATCTAGAAGTACTGGGGTAGTCTACAGTACAGAACATTTAGAAACACATCTCAGAGCCTGGTCGAAAGTTGCTTTCACAGGCAGACATTTTAATATTTTCCTGTCATAAATAGAAAGACAAAAACAATGTTACAAACACAAATAATCACTGCACAACCCCATTTTCAGAGCAGGGAATACGTTCTAGGTGCAAGACCTATCCAAAGCTAAGAAGGGAATCCGTCTCTCATCCATAAGTAGAAATGGAGAATGCTGATTTCTACTCAGACTATTAGATGAGACCTCCCAGGCCATGCTTCATTCCAGCAGAAATCCACAATGCCAACAAAACACATAGTCCTGTCACTCCTCCCTGCTTCCCCACAACCTCCCCCCACATGTCTAGTTGCTCATTTTCATGTTAATTACCATGTGGCGAGAGCAGACCACTGCTCTCCCTGAAAATGATACTGGCAGCAGAGCAATTTGTGTTCATCGCTGGATCAGTGCCCCATCAGGCTCCCTGCAGGACTGTCCGAGGGCAGCAGCAACGAACTCCCTGGGACAGGGTATGCTGGGGCCACCACTGCTTTCAGCAACAGCTTAGGCTGACATAACACTGAAGTGATTGTTTAGCTATGCCCTCATTCATGAGGCCTTTGTCTCACCGTGTTGGGCACGTTAAATTTTGCTGTCCAAGATCAGATGATATTTAAGTGTATCTTTCCCAGCATCTCCCAGCATCTTCCATTTCATAGCAATACCTACCATCCCTATGATAATGTACTAAATTAAAGTAACATCTTTCTAGCTGGCTCTTTTTTCACGTTTTTTTTTTTTTTCTTTTTCTTCCACTCCTCCAATTCAGAAATCTCACTCTTATAGCCTCCAGAGAAAAGCCCACAGGGGAGAGCTCATTTTCCCTTCATCAGAAAACTTAAATGTCCTTTCAGTGCTCTCCCATGGTGCATCGGCCTTTACTCTCTGGCCTCAGCTCTTGAAAGGCTGCTGTTCGCCCTGGAAGAGCTTTCCCACATGCTGTATCGTCAGGGGACTGCCTGACCGTGGTCAGTGGTTTCTGTGTGCGGACACGTAGGCGGAAAGGGGCAGGGGGGCCACACTCGAGGAGAGCAGAACAACTGCAGAAGGGAGGCTTGGACCAGAACTGGGATTTGTGGGTGAGGAGCTGCTGGCCTGCCAAGATATGGGGTCTATGCAGACAAGTATCAATAAAGGCATTAAAAATAGAGAAAGTAACAGCTTCTCAAATTGCAGCCCTTGGTTTACAAGAGGTTTTGTCTGTCCCAGAGTCATGCATGCAAAGTTTGTCATCTGTCCACATCTGCTGCATTTGCTTGGCAAGTACATAGTGACAGGATACCTGACCTGGGAAATTATTCAGGCAAAAACTTCAGGCTGTTTCTCACCTGCACCATGTTAATAGTACTGCCTTTATATACCAGCTGCTGTTGTGGATTTGAGTGCCCCCCACTTTGTTTCTCACAAATAAATCTAGGTTGCAGATATTACAGAATATAACGAGCAATCCCAAACCTGAAATTCAGATGCAGCCTTTCCCGTAGGTGAGATGAGTTTGGATCCACCTTTCATGGGAAGTTGTGAAATTCTGTTTTCCTGCTGCTAACATTCCGTCCCCCCCCAGCAGTGGCACACGGGGCAGAAAAGTCTCACTAGAAGCATAGCATCACCATAAGCTGCAAGACTCAGATTTCCACGATACTTAACTAATTGAAAAATAAAGCAGGCTTGCAGTTTGGGATTTTTTTTTTTGCTTTGTTCTCTGTGTGTGTTTGTGCCAGCTGTATCCAAACGATGGCTGGCAATACCTCCTGATTTTGTAATTGAGATGTATAAATACAGCAAGACTCAGATAATATCTAGTAATGTAATACTTTTCCATCCCTGGGCATTGACAGGAGTTGGTTCTTAACTACCCTACAAGTTCAGACCTAAACAAGAACCCCCGGAGTGCAGCCCAGCACCTGCAGCACTAGGTGCTCTCACTGCGCCTGAGCTTTCAAGCTGCCAAAGAGCAACCCTTAGTGCTCATCTCCCACCAAGGTCAACAGAGCATCATTTAGAGGTACAAAGTATCTCAGAAGATCCAGTTCCCTGGTTGATTCAGGTTCAAATCAAGGCTATTGATATTGTCTTTAAGTCAATACCTTAGACCCTCGGTCACAAGAGGTTAGATAAGATTAAAGAACTAAGTTTTTTTAATCTATTGAATATTAAAAATGGCCACTTCTGGCTTTTCATTCACACCATCTGTTGCTAGCAGGTTGTATTGGCAATTTCAGGACAGATTAATAATTGTTCCTGATTTTGGCACACCGAGAGGTTAAAAATAAATCTTTAGCCACACAGAAGAGTCCCCAGCCATTGATTTCTCTAAGATATTTTGGCAACTTGAAAAGAAAATATATGGTATGAGCCTTCCTAGAATTACTTCTCCCAGCCACATGTGATATAAATAAAACAAACCTCAAGAATCTGGCTTAGAATATGGAATAACATTATGCTACAGTCATTTCTGCTGTGTTTACCACAGCAAATGTTGAATTACAGGCGTCACCGTACATAATATTTAAATATTTCAATGATACCCAGAGCTCTCAACACTCTTGTTTCTTTCACATGTTCATGACAATTTGCCAGCAACATTTTAGAACAGAGCAGTCATTTTATAGCAACCTCTTTGTGTCAAGAAATGTGTACACCCTACACAGCTGTATGTAAGATGTAGCATAACCTCCTGCTAGAGCATCCTTATCGTGTCCTGGGGTGCCAAAGGATTAAGATAGTCCTGGGACACATGTCCGAAGGTTCCCCTGACCTAGGGGATCTGTGGTTTAGAGGCAGTGCTGTCAGGCCCTGTGAGGCTGAATTGCTGTCTCAGTTCCCAGCAGCCACAAGTGTCGGTCAGAGTGTTCCTCCTGGTAAGCCTCGGTGCAGCCCTGCCCAAGCAATACAGGCTGAGGAAGTAGAAATTTAATGTGTGTTAGGCTAACGTGACTCTGTTAAATTTCTGCTTTGAGAATAACCTGTCTAAACAAAAGTCTAACCCAAGAAGAGAATGCAAATTGAGGGAGAATCAACAAAGGAGCCTGCAGAAACTTTCAATTATCTGAAGTATAAGAATGAAGATAACCACAAAACTGCTAGATGAAAACAGTGCAAGGATCAAAGATGATCTCTTCAAATGCAGATACCATGTTTTAACGCACAAATAGCAAACAAGGGGCAGACTACAGTAAAGAAAAATAGCTCTGTAAAATCGATATGAATGTTAAAAAAAGGTCTCATTAAGCACCAGTACTTTTTCACAGGATCTTGAAGTACACATAGGAATTGGACCTTTGGACAGGATGTTGATTTTTTTGAACAAGTTCTTTCTACAGTTATTTACTCCTTCCATAAAGTTTTGTCTTGCTGGCTACTGTAACCAAACTTTTCAAGAGAGTATCTGGCAAATAAATGTAAAATGCTGAACACATCTGAAAATCTGGACATTATAAGGATACCCAACTGGAAGGTGAGCTCTTCTGGCCAGTGAGTTTCTTACAAAGTCCATTCCTCATAAAACAGTGGGTTAGAATTCCGCATTTGAGAGCATCCACGGGAGGGTGCTGTGGCAGGGAGGAGGGAGAGAATTTAATCACAGGACATTGAGTCCAGTTTAGAGGTGGGGGAAACTTTGACCCAGCCCACTCCTTTCAGCCTCTGCTGCCAGCCTTCTCCTGAACCCTGGGTGTTCCCAGTCTTGCTGGAGCCTCCTGCCAGTTCTAGCCTTTCCCCTGTGTGGAAAAGTAACTGGGGGAGCTGGACCATAACAGCAGCTGAGGCCAGCAGAGGAAAGGACTGGGAGTATTGCTGGCAGTGCAGTTGGGAGTATTACATTTCCAGTCGGTGTCGACTGGAAATACGTTATATAGAGTTTAATGAAGAGCGAGGGAGGAACAAGGCATGAGAGTGGGTGCTAGCAGGGATTAAGCAGCTAGATGAAAGGTCCTTGTTTGATGTTTGATGGAAGAGACGGAGCAGGAATGGGAAGACAGAATATCTTCTTCTGAGAAAAAAGAGAATTTTCATGTAGAGCTTCCTCGGTCTTTATTTCTTGAGTTTATGAGATGCTTCTGAATCTATGGGTTGGTGGGCCCAGATTCCTACAGAAGATCAGACATACACTCAGTCCTGTGTCTACTTTGAGCTGCTATTTTGGTTTGTGGTCGTTTGACAGTTTCATCTGAGGGTCAAAGAGCCTCCTAAATCCAGAGAAATGACCTTTATAATATTATATTTTGGAGATGTGGGTATTATCACCTTCATTTTAATCAACGGCTACCTACCTTGTCCAGAGTCACAGCCTGACAGTATCAGGGCAAGGAACGAATCCAGGAATCCCAACTCACCACCACATGCTCTGCCCACCAGCAGGACACCCTGCTGCCACATGACCTTGTGGCTGGGACAGAGTGGACGACGGATGTTTTTTCTCCCTGGAAGCCAGTCAGTAGCAATGTCCACTGACAGCGTGCATGATCAGATCACTTTGTGGTCAAAATAGGAAACATTATTCATTCTTCTTTTGGGACTGCAGCAAATCCTTGCATGAAAAATAGTCAGCTAGAAAAAAAAAAGTATGCTTTGAATAAAGCTAAATGTTTTAATTAAACATTAGATTAACTCTCCCCAAAGCCACTAGCAAAAAACACCATAAGCATATGCAAAAGATGGGTGTTTGTGGATGGACCTACACAACGTTTTTCACAACCTTTTATATAACATTAGTACAGGCTTAGACAAAAAGTAGTCTTGTTCTTTTCAAGCCAGCATGAAGTACAGCCAGGAAGTATTAGTCATCAGAGATTTTTGGTAGTTGTAGTTTGGAACCCCAACTGGAGTGTTTGCTTTGTACAGTGCTAATAAAAGCTAAAAAAAATCTAAATCAAGAATTGGCCGCTATCTTGGTCAAATCATATTTCTTTTTAAAATAGCTTTTGACTAAACTATCACTATTAGAAGAAATTTTCCTTTTTACGCCCTCACAACACAAGACAAATGCAAAAGAAACAACCCTTCCCTCTTCCCCAAGGAACTGTAACATTTTTTCAGTAAGTTTTTGCAGGATTTCATATTAAAATATATTCTGAATTGTGTTTTAATGGGGACAAAAAGAAATTACTATTTTTGCAACCAAAATAGAACAGATGTAAAATCTTTCTCAGAAGGTTTTTAGCCTCTAGAATGAAACTGAATATTTTTCATGGGTTAGTCTGAAAAACATATTTTAAAATTTTGTGAAACAATGTGTGGCTTGCTTAATTTGTTGGCCATTCACAACAGTACATCTATCCTGTAGGTTTCTGTGTTCTGGTCACTTTGGCAATTGCCAGTTTTGGCCAAATAAACAGCATTTTTGCACACAAATAAGATTTGCTTCTACAATCAAGATGATTTTCTGCAGAGCATTTAAGCAGTAAGTACAAATGGCTATGTGTACTTTGAATTCCTGAAATGAATCATGGAAAACTCTAATATAATAATGTGCTGTTATTAAGTGTTATACAGCTACCGTTACAATAAAAACGAAGAAGAAATCTGAGGTAGTGAAACAAATCTTCAGCTGGTACAAATCAGCACAGCCCTATTGAACTGAAGAGAGCTACGTTGATTTAAACAAACCGAGATTTTTTGAGATGGCCTATAGTTTATTCAATATAGTGAATAAACTGTGGCATAGGCTGGTGAAGTAACATGATTGCCCTGAAATCCATGCTGTTAAGGCTTTCTTCAAGAAGGCCTTCTCAAGCATGAGGTACAGCGTGGAAAACAGTGTAGAAGGTATGGTGGCTAAAGGGTGCAACAGAGGAGACAGATGTGAAGCTGTAGAAGTCTAAGCTAGTGTGGGCTGAAGCAGGTACCGAGGCTCACAGGTGAGTGCTGACTTGAGACGGAGCTGAAGCATAAGCTGTCCTGCTCTCTCCTAGCTCCTTGCTGCTCATTGCCTCCTCCTAGCCATGCTGCCTTCTCTCTCATTAATATAACTGTTTGTGCAGCTAGATGGTCAGCTGGCCCAAAAAACCCTGCGCAGGGCTAAACCAAATCTGGTAGAAGATCAGGTGGTTTTAACTGGGTCAGCTTCCTGACTCAGCTCATACCTCTGCTGGCAAATGGTCAGGGGTGGGGTGGTGGCACCTAGGACAGCTTCTCTTGGTGGGAACACCAGTAATACTGACTTAAAGAGTTTCCAAAAGTTATACCTGAGGAGGGGGAGACCCCATGTCCTCTGGTCAAATTCTCTCGCCTGTCAATACTCAGGATAAAATGGAATGGAGTATGCTAGGAGCCTAAGGAAGCATGACTTAAGAGGTATTTATTATTAGCTTTCCCACTCTACTCCTTGCTCCCTAGATCAGTCACTTACCATGTCAGGAAGAATAGTTTGCGAGATAAGGCCATTCCAGCTGGGCCTTGGTACACAGGAATAATAATGTGGCCGGTGCCCAGGAACACTGTGATTAAAGGTAACTTTTTGGCAAAGTTCTCCCTGACTTTGGTGGTGCAGGACAGGGTCCCCTGTACTGCTCAGGACCACTTACCTCCTGCTTGTTCACCCAGCAGCTCTCACCTCTGAGTGCCACACCTGCATGGGTATTCAAAGCAGCTCGCAGGATTTGCTCCTCTTGGCCCTAAATGCACAGGATTTGCTCCTCCTGGCCCTAAACAACTCCACTGAAACAGATCCCTTATGATTGCTACACAGCACATGGTGTAGGCTAACAAAATACTGGCTCAACTTCTCCCAGTGGGGTGGGTTTTTTCAGTATGTGATCTCCTGCCATTACTGGCAAGCAAAACAGTGATGTGTTACCTCAAAGGCGGATCTGCCTTAAGCATCACAAAGTAACACCAACCCATGAGAAGCGAGACTTCAGAAGACGTCAATTTAATTCAGGTCATAACAGGTATGTTATTCCCAGCTCTGCAAGCTTCTGTTTCAAGTGTTAATTTGCTTAACGAGTAAAAAATATTTCAATCACAAATGCACCCTTTTCAGGCATGTTGTCTCTATTTTGTTCAGGATTTTGAGGAATTTCATAACAGTGCTCTTACATCATTGCACACAGAGATAATGTTAACCATTGTGAGATAAAGCATGTTTTTTACGTTTGCATAAGTGTGTAGCTTTCCTTTCTATTAGCCCACATTTTCCTTTTGCAATTATGAATATTTCAAATCATGCACGTTATTCTAGGAAGACATCTGTATTTTAGGAAAACCAATGCTGCTTCTAAGTGACACCAGAGCAGGGTGGCTGTATGTCACCTATTAATAAATTATGATCAAGACTATGTCAGAAAGTGCTGTAAAGCAGAGGGCACATGAGAGGTATGACACTTCCAACGCTGTTCCCCACTTCATGGTAGGTCAGCTCCCCTGCATGCGGTATCTGGACAGCTTCGATTAGATACCAGTATGTTCCAGGAAATTGATAACTATCCTTATGGACTCCAATTGATGAAGTGTGATAGCAATGATCAAGATAAAAAAATGATTGACATTCTTCTTCAGTGTTTTCACACAAAGACCTCTCTCTCTGCCTGACATGCAGGCACTGCATTCCCAACGCATTCTTGCAGCCTACACCACATCGCGGAACAATAGCGAGCCTTCTTTCATTTTCCTGCCTAGTTTCTGTGAACAGCACTCTTGTTGACAACCGAGTCTGTTCTCACTCCTGAAGAATTTGAAAAATTGAACGATATAAGGACAGCCTGTGACTTCCAGGAAGCATCTTAAAGCATCCTATTTTAAAAATTGTGGTTTGGTGCTTCTTTTTCTGTTTTGTTTCTGTTTCAAAGGAAACCTACAAAAATGCAGTTACCCTGCAAATCTGTCCTCAGACCAGCGAGCTGCTCTGAATGCGGCACCACTAATAGCACTAAAATGCAAATATATGGATGACTTTCTCTCTTTGACCATTCCAGAACAGCTTTTCCCCTCTAAACTTTAATGTTAATGATGAGTGCCAAACTGACAACCCCTGTGCAATTGATATCTTTGGCACAGGAAAAATAGATGCATGGACATTGGTTTGCTTTCCTTGCCAACCAGTCCCAAGCCTAAAATGGACAGGCCACATGTAAGATTAAGAAAGTTCAGCCTTCTTAATACTCATCCCAACTCCCGCTCTTGTTCCCAAAGAACAAGTTTTGTCAGATGACAAGGACTTCATAAATGTGAGCAATGTGCATAAAAGACCCAGATCTCTCTCTCCTTTGTCACACATGAGCAAACTACTCTCACTAAAACAGCGTAGTGCTCAGTCTTGTGGCTGGCAGTGAACTAAAACAAATCAGAAGAGACGGGGAATCACTGTGATGAAGTTGCTGGCATGTTATGTCTTTCTTTGGTTGATGATACACATGTACACCTGGGCAATATATCCCATAAACCATAAGTGCTTACTAAAACATGAGTGCTTACTAACGAGGAGAGGGAGAGGGAGAGGGAGAGGGAGAGGGAGGGGCAGAGGCAGAGGCAGAGGCAGAAGAGGGAGAGGCAGAGGCAGAGGCAGAGGCAGAGGGAGAGGGAGAGGGAGAGGGAGAGGGAGAGGGAGAGGGAGGAGAGGTACACCTTGTATTGCTACGCCTTGCCACCTTTCTGTGGTACTGTGTTTCCTTTGCACTACCAGGCTAACATCAGAGACTAGAAAATGAGCAAAATCTCTCCTATGTAGTCAGCTGTGATACTTTTCTATTTTGGGAAAAAAATGATGGATACAGTGTATTTCACAGCAACATTTCTGTTCTTGGTATCCTTGATTTTGAGTATGTCTGCATGTGCACACATGCTATTTCCACCCATTCAAGAAGCCTGATTAACTTGAAGCACCCTGTCTTAACACCACTTATACAAAACTTCAGCATCGTCTGCATCTTACTTCGGGACCTTGCATATAACGACGCCTCAAGGAAAGCCCACTCAATTTACACCCAATTTGTTCTTGGCTTCTGACTTCTCTGGGTGGATCTGGCTTAGTCAAGGCCAAAATGGAACATCAATGAACAAGTGTGCTGGCGTCACTGAAAAATGAAAACAATTGGAAAATGACAATCAAAGGAAGGTGAAAGATCTAGTCCCAGGGCTTCCTGTTTCAGCTGAGAGTTTATTCAGATGGCCTCCAGATAATCTAAGCCAGATAAAGGGCACACTGAGTTATTATGATGTTTATTCTCTTGGCTTTGTTAGCTGTCAAATGCAAGAGCAGTCTATCCTGGATGCATTTATCCCCTACCATTTCTACACATCTTCAGGTTTAGGCTTTGATTTATGGTGCTGCCATGGAAGCAGCATGGAATTGAGAAAGGGTCTAAGAAATATAAACGAATGAGAACAAGCAAGAAATTTCTGTCCTCTGACATCTTTCATGATGTAATTATGTAGGGCATTATTTCTATAGCAATTAAATATACTTAGTATAAATATTTCCCATACAGTAGTGTAAAGGGACCATAGTATGCAGAAAATCAGTCCCAAATCATGCTAAGTCTTTCCTGGAATCAGTGGTTAGGTAGTTCAGGTACGAGCTACTTTGAATTAGATAATTCAGCTGTCAAAACAATACTCAACACAAGGACAAGGACAAACTAGTGTATAGGGGAACCAGAAGTTAAAGTCAAGTCATTTAACCAAGTTAAATACCTGTTTAGCTTATCTTCACTGCACGTGAGATAATAGCCTATGGTACCTTCACAGTGAGAGTCAAACTCTATTATCTGCACTGGAAGAAAATACAGGCTCCAGCACTGGAAGTCAAGGTGGTATCAATAGGACAGATACTAGCCTAGGCAAAGAAAAAAGAAAAGGACATGGCTTAGAGCAATAACAGCATTGGTTAACAGTATATGCACATTGGAGACTTGTCAGAATGTTTGGCCTGGCTTATTCCACTGTAGAGAAAGTCGTGTTCATGGTTTTCCCAGCAGAAATTGTTTGCATTTATCCCTGCTGTAGCCTCACTGAAACCTGGGACTTGTACTAAGAATTTGGGATTTCTAGCTCTAAAATCAAGTTTCTTAAGCAAGACAAATGAAACCTTTTAAGTGCAGCATTCATGGAACTACTAAGGCAAATGCATCTCCTTTGCAACTTCAAAGAAGTTCATTAATTTGGTGAATGCTAAAATTTGAACTAGTCAGAACTACTAGTACATGCTTGAAGTCTGTTTCTATCTTATCCACACACATGTCCAGGAAGACCACATGCCAATATGTAAGAGTATTTTCTTATTACAACATTGTTTTGAAATTTATCTTTTTTGTTCACTGTTGTTGCACTGACTTAGGTGTTTTATCCTAGGTTTTACATTTAGTGCTTCTAAACTTAGGATCTGTCTCAAGTATTACAGCAATCATATTAATCAGGTGCTACAGCCACTTCCCTTTTATGATAGTTTATATTCTGAAAGCTCTTAAGTCACAGAACCCTGAAATTCACCTTGCATAATTCACACTCACTACAAGTCACTAAAATAATTTCCTGAAGGCTAGTCATTAGTAGCAATTTTAATAATGTATGCTCATGCATTTAACTTTAAATGGATGCTTAAGATCAGAACCTGAACTGTACATTTGACTGAACGGAGAGCAAGAGTGATGCACTAGTCCAGTCAGAGACTGAACAGCTTCAAAGTTGTCACAGGTACCCAAATTGTTGTCTAAAGCAATGGTAATACAGACATTGCTATACATGTTGTGTGGCTGTAGAAGAAGAATGTAAATTAACAGAAGCACTAAGCTCTCCTCATTTTTTTTGTAACTGTTGGCTAACTTCAACCTCAAATCCTATGTGACCTACTGTCCAATTACTGTCTATCTGAGATCATGCAACATATAAAATAGCCAAAGAAAGTTCTTAACGACCTATAAGACACAAGTTGTATCTACTAGACAATACTGATGAAAATTAATCCTATGTGGGTCTACTTTTAGGCGAAAGTGATTCTGAGTGTCCCAGCTGTGTGCTGGGCACCCCCAAAGCACAGCACACAGGTACAGGGGCAGTGGCAAAGAACCAGCACCCAAAGGCTGTGAGCAAGCCCCCAGCAGAAGGCATGGTCAGCTGGCCATGGAGGGGCCCTGGCTGGGCAAACCTTCGGGCTGGGACCAGAGACTGGTGTCCCCATAGGAAACACTCTTCCCTACCTGTTGGCACAGCAGTAGTTTGTGGGCCACGCTTGGTGGTTATCATCAGTGCTTAAATGCCTTGGCCAAAACCGTATGCTTCTCTTATCTCATGTAGGCCAGCAGAAACCATAATGAGTATACATGACACATTACATTTCCTTAAAATGAGAAAATAATCAATTTCATTACCAAAAAGGTAGACAGAAGCTTGAGGTATTGCAATGCATGACAGCTGTCCTCCTCTCCTGAATTGAAAGCCTGATGACAAACGCAGCGAGGAGCTCTGGCCCATCAGGGTGTTGCTACCACAGCCTGAGCTGCAGAGGTGTTCCCTCCGCACCCTTCGTGTAAGAGCTGGCAAATGAAAAGCATTTGAGCAAGCTTAATCCGCAATAATTATATATTACAAATGTATTTATTCTGTTTAGGGAGAAACTCCTTCAAGGCTCCAGATGAGACATTTCTCACATCTATTATTTAGCTTTTCCTGAGGCCTTAATGAATTGCTTTAAATTACAGACTTAGATATTGATTAGCCTCATTCAGTTGAAATCTAGGCTTAGCAATCTATACTTGTCTATAGTTTATTTGTGATATTATTCCTAATAAAGAGCTGCAATTAATCCACATCAAGAAAAATCAATTAATACAGATTTGTATCACAAAGAAAAATATCTGCCCACTAATCCTGAAGCTTAGGTCTTTCTTTGCTACTGAGGAGGACAGATAAAAAATATTGATTTCACCCTATTTTTACAACTTATAGTGATACAATAATAGCACACAGAACAGACGGGGCTTATCAATTAAAACTATTTTTATATATGATGATAGATGAGGACACGCAATGCCTTTGTTCTCTGCATTATTAATAATTATTAATATGATGGACTAGTAGTTCTGTAATAAGAATAAGCACTCCATGCATAGCTCTCAAAGACTTCACTTCTGGTATGGTTACGAATTTTGCACCCTATGAATTACAATACAGTAATGGTTCTAGAAGCAAAATTGCAGTTAGCTGCAGCTGCATGGGAAAGGAGGACCTGTCTGTATAATTTTAGACTAATGGTACAACGTGAAGAAACACAAGATGTTATCCAAGCTAACATCTTTCTAATTTTATCCAGTTCTATCTACCATTTTAACCAAGCTAATATCTAACCTAATTTATTAGAAATAAAAAAATCTTATCAGTCTTCTTGCAGGAAGCATCACATAAACACCATGAATTAGATTTTGCAATTTTAGAAGCCAAACTTTATCCTTGCTACACAAAGAAGACAACAATGTGTCATTGTCCTTCCACAATTTGTACTATAAACAGTTTATGTCATTTATTCTTTTGCATGCTAGATAATTACATATTTTATACCAGTGTATCATCAGTATGTTGTTATTCTGACTGCCCCATAATAGAAATTGTGTATTTTTCCACTGCAGTGAATGCTATTCTTAACATACATTGGCCTCAACCAGCTAAAAATATCAGAGTACTGTTGCCTGTGGGAAAGTTTTGCTGAAGTTATTTCTATTAAAAGTTTAAGATTGGTCTCTTCCATTTTTCATACTGTATGTGCCATTTAATTTAATGCTGTCTTCTCTGATATGCAATTACTTACAAGTACTTAAGTGTCACATATGGCACATAGTAGTCAAATAATGCCCTAATTCACTCTAATGCTAATATTAATATGAATGATTAGGAATGAGATTAGTACTAAAGAATACCATTTTAAAATAAATTGTGATGACATAGCGACAGCTATATGAAGGATTAAAGAGTATGGATTATTGCAGGTTATGGTTCAAGATATCAAATGATATGGCTCTGTGTTTGTTCTTGCCAAGGACACTAGGCAATTAGAGGCTCAAAGAGCCAACTGTAATTCTTACACTGAATCTTTGGGTTACTTGTGGGTTTTTTTAACTCCTATGAGCTTTTGACAGACAGTGGGTTCTGAAAAAAATTAAGGATCGACTTGCTGTGAGCTGTCTACATCGACAGAAAGCTTTTTTGAGAGCCATTTAATTTGTCTGGCAAGCTAGAGCCAGTCTGACAATGCAGATACAAAGGAAAAGCTCTAATTTTATAAACATTCTCTTCTGAACCCGAATTCATATAATCAATGAAGATGCCGTTAAATAAATGACAATATTTATTTTCTCTGCTGTTGCACCTTTAAATTTACCTCCTTGAAATAGTATTTGCTTTTCTGTCTCCTTTCTTCAGAAGATAACAGAATTGTATTTAGAAACCTTAATTAATGCAATTAAACCAATAACATCCATGTTATATAGCTCTCTGCCTACGCAGTCTGATCCCCATTTTTCCAATGTCTCCATATAATACTTTTATATTTCAGCAGCTTATAATCAATACTGTTTCATTCAAGGAAGTGAGCAAGGAATTGAGAAACACTAATTATTGCCCGTTTAGATTATCAGATTTTACGAAGCACCAAAGAATAAAAATACCATCAGCTTTTGGCTCACTCATCTCCCTTTTAACACAACAGAGAAAAATATTTTAGCTCCTGCAGGTCTGACCAAGTGTTAATACCTTCAGCTTCACTGAAGTTTGCAAGTGAAGGAATATCAGTGATCTACATATCATGATTGTTGATGGTGCAGTTGAGAAAAAACAAAAGAGCAATTAAATGGTCTTCTTTTGGTAGCTGCCTGCACTGGTACATAAAGACCAGTCCAGTATCAGTCTCAGCTTTGATATTCCACATAAGCTGAAGCATGGCATCCTCTGGATGCAACAGCCTTTTGATTATTCATTACAAATGGTGATCTCTGGGGCTCAAGGAGGTTTTGCTAATTATCTCCAGTAAGAATCCTGCTATCAAGATCTAAAAGTACTGAAACAAAACCTCCTCTCACTGTGCTGCTGCCAGAATAAGGACAGTTACTTAAAAATTAGAAGCTATTGAGGTAATAAAGTACTATGGTGTATACATGTAAAAAATATGGTTTGCTAATCAGTTCTCCATGGGCCATCAGCAAGTGCTTCATAGACGAGTTTTTGTGGTACATGATTTTTTAATAAAATAATAGCAGCGTTAGTGTTGCCTCAAAACAGGGTAAAAAAGAAATGAGCACCCAGCATCTATTCCACCATGATACAGATTGCCACACTGTTTCTCATTACTGAGCTTGTATTGGTTTAGATCAAAGACGATATGTTTAATTTTATAGATTCATACAGCAGATTGCATTTGGCCCATCCAAAACAAAATTTACAAAGGAGACTTCAGCTCAAGTTACAGCCTGTCACTCTGAGGTGAGCTGCTGGCAGCACAGAGAAAGCCCTGAGTTAGGATCTTGGCTTCGCAGTGCAAGGCGTAAGGAAATACATGCTTAAGGTACATGTTTAAAAATACATGTTAGGACATATGAAGTTCAGCATATTGAGTATGAAGCCACTTCACATAGTCAGGTTTTGAGAACAGAAAGTTAGACATAAGTGCATGTACTTTTATCCCATAATTCTACTCCCGATATAATGTATTCTATAGGGTTTCCTCAATAGACTCTTACTCATACTAGAGTGTGTATTCAGAACATCTATACTCTGATTTCAAAATTTGCAGCACTACAGAACCCACCTTAATCTTCACTATGTTATTCTAGGGAAATAATAGAAGTAATATGCCATTTACATCCCTATTTGACAGCTTCCTTTTCATATAATCATGTGTTTCTGGAAGCTTATACCCAGTTGATAGCTATCGCATGCACTGGCACTCCAGAAAACCACTGAGCTCCTTTAAAACTCCTGGGTACAGATATATGGATATTTTGATCTTAACTCTGATTTCAGTAGTTTGTGTTTAATAAGCTCCTGTTGGAACTTATTACAGTTACTGTTGGAAAGGAAAACATTTAATGACCCCTACACTCATTATATGATATGGATTTTTTTTCTGAAATAAAGCCAGTTCTACCCCTTCTCCTGTATTTTCCTGCTATCTTAAGCTAGTGAAAAAGATTGGTATTGTTCAGGTTTTCTTCTTAATATATTAAAAAATGAGCCTGGTGGATACAGGTCTGCCTGCTCTCTTTACATTTCCCTTATTATTCTTCTGCAGTTTTAAGCTTCTCACTCATATGTATTGCTGCAAGCTTCCTCTTCTTCACATAGGTAATTAAATACATATAAATGTAATAGTTATTTTTCCCCTCTCCACTAACCTAGAACTTGTTGATCTTTTCAACTATAGTGAATGGCTTTATTAATCTTGGCTTTTCTGAATATTCAGCAAAACAGCTTCACTAGGATTACTTATATGCTCAAAGTTAAGCACATGTTTAAACACCTCCTTGAATTGGGATGTATCTGTTTTCAGTGAAAGAGCAAAAAAAGAAATAACAAAGTTAGTTTGTCTTAATCTGGAAATCTGTATAACTAATATGGAATACAGCCAGTTTTTAGCATAACTTCCTCTCAGTTTGTTCCCTGTTTTCTCTTCTATTCTGTTTCTGTTTGATCTTTGGATTTATTTTCACTTCTTACTCTGTTATTTTAAATCCATCATGCATGTATGTCATCAATGTCCTTGTGAGGGTCCTCTCCCATATAATGTGCTGTGTGGTGTTTAATATGTGCACATACACATAAATACATACACATACAAGCTTGTTTCCTCACTTGTGTATAATGAATGCTTTTAATATTTTCCCAGCTGTTTCTGTGAGCTCAACATGCTTAAATGTAATGAATGTCCTATTCATTAAACAACAATCATAACTGAACATGAGCACATTTAATACATGTGCATTAAAGAAATATTTTCCTTTAAAGGTGAACTGCAAAGGGAATTGAGGCAGGGAAATATATCCTCCCCCCATTTTTTATTTAGCACATGCAAGTATTGCCTGTAAAATTCCACTCTCTTCCCCCTTCCCTCATCTCTATCTTCCTGACATTTTGAAAGACTGTCTGCCAGGATAAGCTTTGCCAGTTTTAGCATTTCTTATGGACAGAAACTAGAGCTATTGAAAATGACTGCACCAATCAAAGTGTGTCCCCCAGATGCTGATGAGGGTTTGGGTGTTTGTAGGAGAAGGATTGTACATTAACATATCAAAATCAATCTAAACTCATTTAGTTGTGCTAGCAAGAATTTTGTGTATACAAAAAACTTGAGATACAGAACAACGAGTATATTAAAAAAAATCAAGCTGTGAACTCTTTCAAGCTTTCATTGTAAATCACCAAGAAGTGATGAAAAGCATAAATGCAATAAAAATAATCATTTGCAGGTCACTGTTAAATGATGTGACAAATGCAGACAGTGATATGGTAACACTGTGAACCACAGAAGACTCACATTCTCCCTCATCAGTCATTTCCTTTCTCTTTACGTTCCCATGCACTGTACCTCTTTTACACTTTTCCTTCTTCCTATTAACTTTTCCATCTTGTCTGCTTCTTCACCTCTCAGCCTTCTGCAGGGGCATGCTGCTGTCTTTATAATCTCGCCAGGCCTCCTCGGGGAGTAAAAGCACAACAATCCCTCCCTAATAAGATTCTGGCACTTCCTCTTGAAGCTTCTTCCGGAACCTGGATGTGAACAAGCATGTGAAAATGAGGAATAATGGGAATAAAATGCAACTCACATCTTTGGAACTTCAGAGGGACCTTGGACTGAGTGCTGAGTGCAAAGCACAGTTCTAGCCAGATCTGATCACAGCACGAGCAGAGTAAATTCAGTGTCAGGGCTCTGAAATCCAGTAGAGCAGGAGGAGTTTTTGAAGGCTGCCATGAAGTGCTTGGAGCCCTGCAGGACTGAGCATCAGAGCAACCTCTGATAATATTCATTCAGACAAATTCTGTTGCTGATACATGATTCATCATGCTGCAATACAAGAAGCCAGTGAGAATCAAAAGGTGTTAGTCAGGACACCAAAATTTATTTCCAGCTAAACCACTAGTCTGCTTTGTAGTTCTTACATCTCTCTTTCTCTTCAATTCCTCTCTAAAACATTTGGATCAAAGCAAGAACCATTTGAAGACTGCATAACACAACCCGATCCCTGTTTTGGTTAGGTTCTGTAGGCACTTTTGTAATATGAATAAATCATCAATAATGACATATCACTGGTGAACTCCAAAACATCTTAGAGAACATTCTACAAACACGTTGACATTTCGTATACGTTCCAGGCAAACATACATGTGTATATATATGTATATATGGAACACACACATGTATATATATTTACACACACACACATATATATAGATCTGTGCATGTGTGTATGTGTACATATCTGGGTCTACACAGGAAGTATACAAAAATTAAAATAGAGCAAAATATTACTAAAGTCTGAATTAATTATGCTTTTTTAAATAACTGGGTATGATTCTTCTCTTATTTAAAAAATGTCTTTTGTTTCAAAAATTTCTACGGTAGTTCAGAAGTATGCTAATGGATGGAGCTGTACACCACTCCGTTACGGAAGAGTTGAGTTAAAGTTGTTACTGACAGTTAAGCTAAATCTAAAATGCTGCTGTTTAGCCAAGTTCATACAATAGGATACAAGGCCATGTAAGCAACGAATGCGTACACTCTGCCAGGCTATGCATCCTACCCGCTGGCAAAAGGTGTATGCTGTATCCATGAAAACTAATGCAGACAAACCAAAGCCTAAGGGGCCGATCTGCTCTTTTGTTACATTAGCAAGAATTTCACTGGTGTGCCATGAGTGCTGGGAAAGGATGCCTGTCTGTCTGTACCAGAATGTCTGCAAAAAGGTGGGGTCACGGAGCAGAAACCCAAATCTGGAAATCCCGCCAACCCAACACGGCAAGCCAGCTATGACAGAAGCTGTGCAACTGTGTTCCTGGTGGGGTCAGGGGGACATGGGCCATATGTTTGAGTGCATAAAACTGTAATTCGGCAATGGAAATCACATATTTCAGTGTGAGCAGGTATTTTCTCCTCTCATCAATGTAAATGGAATCAGTTCCTGAAAGAATCTGAACTTGGCTCTATAGCCTGGAAAAGGGTAATTTCTCAGATTCTGTTTTTGCTTATTTTCTATTCGTTGATCCGCTTTGCTTCTATCAATCACACACATTTTCTACAGTGAGAATCAGCCATTCTGTCTTCACCCTGTCTCCACCGCAGCTTCAGGACGTGCCTGTTGCTCCTACTTTCTTCTCTCATGGTCTTTCCCCTTTTCAGCTCACACTTCCCATACCCCAGCCAAAAATGGGGACTGCCTGATGCTGGGGAATGCCATGTCCCTCTGTGTCCTGACTGCACACCTGTCCTGTACACTTAGATGTGACATCCACCCTACAGCACTTGTCTGCTTCCACTACCATAAGAAGCGTAGTTGTTAATTACATTATCACATGCACTTTTGCAAAAATGATGGGAAAATGGCCACAGCAACAGAAGAAGTTGATAGCAAGGCTCTTACTGGACTAGACACCTACAGTGTCCACTAATACTGAGTTTAAGCCAGATTCAGAAGAAAGCATGCCACTTATGCGCCAACAGTGCCTCCCACACACTCTATAAAAGCCCTCCATGAAGTACCGAGTTAGCACATGACATCTGATGAGATCACAGCATGGGGCACGCTTGGCTGTAGGCATTAAAAAGGCTTCAGCATCTCTCTGTCAACAGTTTGGCTTGCTTTTTTTGGTAAAAGACAGCTTGCAAAGTAACTCCTGACTGGTGTTGCTGGCCCTGTTCAAGGCCAGCCAGGATAACCACTGCAGCGCATGGCCGTACCTGCCCAAGACGCACTTGCTGGTGTGGTCCTGGAGTTAGGTCAGTCAGGAGGACAAATAACTTTCTTGTCATAGGGACTGTGATGAATGGCAGACTTAGTACTGTAAAAAGGCTAATAAGCATCAGCCTCTTGTCAACTGCCTTTGCCAAACTGATTCTAGGAGGCAGGCGGTCTTTGCTTTCTTCTGTACCTAATTTCCAGGATTTAGTGCAAGAGTGGAAGTTTTTGCATCATACCACTTAGGGGCAAACTCTCAAATGAATATTTTCAAGGCATAACGCATGGAGCTGTGTGGGCACCTGTAGGAGGCAGAGGGGGTTTTGCACACTTACAGTATAATGGTACATGGAGTCATTCACGCAATTTATTGCATCACACCTTTACAATATCAGCTGATACCACACTGGTAACATGCATGCCAATGTATACTAATATCTGTAGCTTCACTGGTATGGAGCTGTTGAGTAATTCATGGTGGATAATTTACTCACAGGAATTCAGCTTTGTTTGCCACTCTCATACATTGCACACACCCTGTGACAACACATAATCAAATGAGCAAGGAACATTTTGCTGCCAGAATTTTCGATAAACTGATACAACAGACACAGCAGACCTCTCTCCTAACTCCCTGTAACAGACATCCAGTTTTTTTGTATTTTGCTTTGGCTTCAATACTTACGACATGTTACTTTTGCATCCAGGGCATAGGCTTAACCCAGGTAATGAAGAGAGAGGTTCTTGGCACAGGTCATCAGCTACTGTACTTGGCACTGATTAGATTAACACCAGGAACCACTTTAGAGAGGGTAGTGTAATCTTTATGGCCACCAGTTACTTGGTGGAAAGTTTATATCTTCCAGCTAACAGCAGCTGTGCTGATTTCTTTTATATATGACACTAGGCACTTAAAGGAATAGACTAAATGGCCTTTTGCCTTTTCTTTAAGACATCTACTCTCTACTAGCAATGGGCAACATTTTCAAAAGAGCCTAGAGCCTATTTTCCAGAATGATTTAGTCACAGACTTCCACATAAGCTTATTCATCCTGCCCCTCGGGTTGTGGTTACATACACATTTCTCCAGGACACAGAGTCAGCGTCAGCAAAGATGCCCATTCTGGCTCGGTGCTGCCTGCTCCCATGCTCCTGCCACCGCTGTGTGCAGAACAAAGAGGGCAGTGTGGGGACAACTGCAAACAGCCCTGGGCGGTGGAAGCATGACCTGCTGGAGCCAAAGTTGCCGCAGAGAAAAATGTTTGTGGAACCACAGCCTCAAGCACTTCTCGGCTGGCTAAATTAATGTTCATGGTGCTCCATCCTACCACAGCTAGACTGCTACCAATACCTGAGCTCTAGAGATAACCCCGGTAGATTTCCACATCACTCTGATGGGTGTCCAGGTGCTTCAGATGCTTCTGATACATTTTACGCTATAGCTGCTGGTTTGGGTTTGCCTCATCCAATGGTAGAAATAGCGCTGTTCACTCTTCAAGAAGCCAAGTCCCATCAATTATTATGTTTCAATGAAGCAAGCAAGCATGAAAGCACCTGGAGATGGACAGCCTTGGGCTAACAAATCCTGATCCCTCAAGGCCTACTGCTTTGCCTACTGCAAACACACTATCTGACGACCATAAATCACAAACTTATTATGTAGTGGCCATGCCATTTCACAGACAAAGATGCATTTCACAGAGAGTATGGTTTTAATAAACAGGCAGCCTTTCAGTGGCTAGACTGGAATAAGCCAGTGATCTCAGTCCAGTTCCTGTTGGAAAGGTAGTCACAGTACAAAAACCACCGGCACAAACAGGCAGATTGTTACCGGGCTGCAATAGGAAGCCTAATGGCTTTCTCGCCCTGGCAGTTTACGGGAGGAGTGCTGGGGTGAGCCAGGCATCGAAAGGGGCTCTGCGCTGACCAGGCAGTACCTGGCCCATGACTACATTGAGGACTTGGCTACCAGGGACCGCCTTGCTGGAATTCTCACACTGTGCACAATTAACTTCAGACCTTCAATTAATTAATCTAGATGTTACCATGCAGTAAATGGAGGGATACATAGGGCTGATTGAGTTATGACCCAAACTCACATGTGCAAAGCATGCACTTCTGAAATGCAATGGGAATTACTCATTATTCTTGGATAGAGCTCCCTTTTAGTTCAGCAGTTACAGCAGCTGTCGTCATTTACTGCATTAGCAAGCACTATTTCTGTGAATTTATATCATCGTGTCCTGGAGTTCTTTGCCAGCAATATGCTTAACCCACTGCTGCAAAATAATCCCATATATATTGGCCACATATTTGAGATATTATGTTTAGACTTTTTTAGAGGGTGTTAGGAATTATTTTTATAAATGTAGCATGTGTGTATGCACAAGGTTTTTTACAATCAACCTTAAAAAGGAAAGAAATATATTTTCCTTTTCTAACTTACATTTTGACATGGTTACCCCTGGTTTCTGGTAGGCATCAAGCTCATACAGCCATGCTGGTCCTGTGAAATATTTAGGAAATAACCAAATACAAAGAAATAACATAATTTAGTCTATTTTTCTATATTATGGTTTTTACATATTTCCCACAGACTATCAAATCTGCCATTATAATGGAATAGGTGTTGATATCTGAGGATGTCTGATGATATCAGCCAGAACACTGACAGGTCTATGCCTTTAAGAAACAGAGGCATTAGCAAGCAACCTTACTACACTGTGCACTTCCAAGCCATGCAATAAACCTCTCTCTCCTATAACACCATCTTCAACACATATTAGAAAATAAATTGAGGAAATCCCAGAACAAAACATCTTCAAATTTTAGTTGTTATAATGATACAAAAAGGTTGACTTTTTTTTTTTTTTTTTATTTTGTGCAACTTTCAGACCCCAAAGGCTTCAGACTGCAGAGAAAATGTTGTATATTCCAGCAGAAACACATCTGCAGGGTCATGCACAGACAAATCTGTTCTGGAAAATTAACTCGAAAAACTGATTTCATGGAGGAGAATGAATCTTACGAATAATAATCACAAAATAGTAGAATCTACTGCAGTTAAATAAAATGGTATGTGTGATTGCAGTTTGAATGGGAAAAAAACAGATTTGGGAACAGTGTGTTTCTAAATCTTTTCGGTATCTTTTGCTGATATACAATTCATGTACAGGATAGGTTAGACATTCTCTTGTGGGTCTCATCCACTGAGGATATAGATCTGCCACCGTGCACCAGCTCCAGAGTTTGTCCTTTAAGTGAAGTTGTAGAGGCTGGGCTACACTGCTAGAAACTGGTGTGTTAGCCAGAATGGCAACCCTCAAAAATACCCATGAGAGTATTGTTATGTTTCTTACAAAGCTCTTGCCATATTTGCAGAAGATACTGTGGAGTACATTAGACCATCTTTCACCACAGAGGGTTTGAAAACTTACACTTCCTCTACCACTGAAATCCAAAGACCTCTGGGATGGGGATACGACAGCTCTGCACTCCAGAGTTTGAATCTGAAGATGCAAATAGGTCCTTTAGCCAGTGAGCAGACTGTACCTTTCTTCCATTTTTTTAAATGCTTCTGCTATGGGACAATATTCTGGCGTGTTTCTTTCTGCTCCTTCCCTCTCTCATACCTTTTTAATGAGCCATTTATTTGTCAAATGAAAAGGAAGGCCCTGTTGAGCTCAAAGGACAATTACATCTGCTCCAATTTCCTGTGTGCCAACACTGATTGAACACAAATACACTTTCCCAAAGGGCTGGCAGAGAGTCTTACCCCAGCAAGGGAAATTCGGGAGCTATAGGTATCCCTATTTCTGATCAGCCTGCATTTTCTTTTTCCAGATCTGCACAGCTGAACATGGATAAAGATGTGAATATTCTCCAGTAAGCCAGAACTCACAGTCTCTACTCAAATCAGCAATTCAGGACTGGCATGGTGTCTCAGCAAACTCGAGTTGACTTGTTGATCCTCCTGTGCTGAAAAGATTGCTGTCTGGCACCACCAGTGAGACTGAGATTTCTGACTACAGTAACTAGCAGAACTTTTCCATAGGTCAGTCTGCCAGGAAAACAGGGATAGTCCTTGTAACAGTTGCTCCCTGAGGGTGGAGGAAATGAGGAAGAGGGAAACATGGAGCGAATTACAGCTACCTTGCACTACTGAATTGGCACATGGGCTGGTATCATCATCTGGTGGAGCCTTCCTCTAGAAGAATGCCACAGCCGCGTGTCTTGCAGCTCAGCGGCAGGACTGTAAAGGATATAACAATGCACAGAGGTAGGAAAGAGTGGAGTAAAACTAACCAAGGGGCCTGACTGCAAAGACATACTGTACTTACACTGACTTCTTTACAGGACACTTAGCTCCCTACCAGACTGGATCTCCCATTCAGAGCAAATTGTTGTAATAAATTCTAGGCAGTGATACAACAGTCTGATCTTGTGGGACACTGAATTCAGGGAAAGTTGTGGGTGCTGCAATTAGACTTTTAGATAAACAAATCCTAAGGGATGTTCCTGCCCAGCACTTAACATTTTCAGTGAGTTACAGCATTGAGTCTTTTGGAAAAGGGTCTTAATTCATTCTTATTTGGAATGGCAAGAGCCTCTGTCTACAAACTGCCTTGATATTTTTACATTATCTGCTATTAAAATCAAAGCAGTGTGTTGCATCACACTTAAGTGCTACCTGCAAGGAATAATCTGTCACTAACACAAAGATAGTATCACTAAATGAATGAATTTGGGTTACAGATACTCTCCAGTCCCTTCATTATTTAAGTAGAAAAAGGTGTTTTGAAAATAAAGCAGAGTTTCAGAAAAGAGTCTTGGCAATAACTGATCGTCTTCAGTGCAAACCACGTGATACGCCTCAGCAGCAGCTCTCTAGCTGCTTCTGAACTGAATACTGCTTTACTGCATATTCCCCTTCCTGGAGTCATTTCGCCTTATTTAAAGGCATCCACTGTGCCTTTTACTTACATTGCATTTGTAAGCATGGGGGAGCACAAACTGTTTTCAGCCTGACCCCAAATATTTTGTTTGCTTATCTAAAAGCACCATCAATTTCATGTAAAAGCCACACCTTCAACACCGTGGATCTGCCTGCCATCTATACATTCTATCCCAAATTGAAAGTTATGCATGTTTTTGCTAACCTAGTTTTGCATGTGCATGGGCTTTTTTTTTTAACAATAGGCCTAAATCCATATTAATGATCCAAAAAGTGACCAGGCCTCAGCACCTTTTGTCCTCTATACATTAACTATCCAATAATCAACAGTAGCTGTCCTGTACTCTGGTGTCTTTGGCCTAATTCAGAGGGACAGATATTTATCATCACCCTTGAATTGGGTGACCCATTCTGACAGGTCGACATCCTTATTTATGTAACAATGTCATAGACAGTAACTGCTAATGAGTGGAGTGACACAGAGGTCTGTTAGATGGAAAGGCAGAGGAAAGCTGAAAAGGGCATGAGGGGTTAATGGGACTTTTCTGTTCCAGCCTCCTGGGATGTGTAATTATGTTCTAATAAGAAATGAATGTATTGATTAGATTAGTGTGCAGTTGTGTTCGTGTGCACACGTACAGTGCCTCATGCATACAGGCAGTAACTGTGTGTGCCTCTATTTTCTTCAGTATGTGTTTTTAACCTAAAGTATCTTTGTGCTTTGGCCAAAACCAAGCAGCACACTTGCACAGTCCTCTTGTCCTCACTGTGGCAAACTCCTTGTGAATTCAGCTGGAGTTTATCTGAGTAAAGGCTGAATTTAACTTCAGTAAACACAAAATAAGGGCTTCAGGATTAGGCCCTCACAAACAAATGACTTCCTATTTGCATTGTTTGGTATAAACACACACCATCACTTAAAAGAGCAGTAAAAGCAGCCAATACATTGTAAACAGTAAGTCTCTGCTTAGGAGAACTTCTGCCAGCCAAACTAGGCTATGCTCATCCGTAATGTAAGGCCACTTCTAGCAGCGTGCTTACAGTAGGGAGGAATTTGGCCCAGCATTCTTTCTCATCAAGTAAAATATGTTCTCTGACAGGTCAAGGAAAGCATCCTTCACACGCTCACAAAGGGCTGATTCTCCACCGCATCTCCTAAGTGTGTGTGATCTGAACTTGAGGGTGAATTCCCTTGATGAGAAAGACATAACAATAGAGAAAAGCAGGGTGGGGGGAAAAGGAAAGCATGTCTGAAAATTAGAGCTGCCCATGGCTCAGGAAATGAAGGAATGCAGCTGATTGCAATACTCTCGCCTGTAGCCTCTTACTGGTGCTAATACGGGAAAGCAGCAGAATTGTGGCTTTTCATACCTTATGCATACTGTACAAATTCCAGCTATAAAAATAGCCTTATATGTCCTGCAGACTTGTATGTGATGTTTGAGTAAGTAAGGAACAAACAGGGCTAGCCTGGCAGTAGGAGTAGGCTTGTTGGGTCACAACCTCAGTCCCTTGTTCCTGGGATAGCACCAGCATGCACAGGCCTTTGACAAATGAGTACCTCCAGTTGCACACTGAAGAAATAAATTACTTTCTAGTGACTCCCTCTGGAAAGAAGCAGCATTATTAGGCTCTAATGGGATTTCCTTCTATCCCACTCTTGACTAGGACCTTTGTTGAGGCAAAGGGGGAGGAGAGAAAGGAAAATTGAAAGATGCTTAAGTCTGAGGAGGGCCCACTTTACCCAACCCAACCGCAGCTTTTGTGAGTTGTGGCTAGGATTCCAGATGTGATGCTCAGGAAAGGCTGTATTACAGAGATGTAAAGGACTTACTAGGCAAGATTTCCAAACATTTCAGAAATGTTTAAACTATCTAATGTAAGAAAACACTGTAGGATCAGTGTCACAAAAGAAGAATCTCTTGAAAATGGGTTCTCATTAATCTATATTTTTCCTAAAGAATGAAAGACGGACAGTATTGAAATGCAGCCCTTGCAACATGGAGATCAATGGAGTCCTAAAGTCTGACCACCACTGAGGGATAATGATTAAACACAATTCTTTCCCATTGCCATTCTACTGCAATTTTTTTCCATGTGAAGAGCACTGAGGAGGCATTTTTTTCAAGTGTTTTGATGTATAAAATATTTGAGGGAACATATTTATAAAGAGAATGTATTCATATTCCCTAAAAGAGAGACTTAAAATCCAAGTTAGATCTAACTCTGAAGGTCCACCTTCTAAAAATTTGCCTCAAGGGTCAAAATAGAGAGTAAAAGCCTGGCCCTGGCACCAGCTGGAGGAGTGTTACCGCTGACTTCAATAGGGCTGAGATCGCATCTGAAATGAAAGCAGTGGAGAAGGAACAGCCTAGCAAAATCATGGTCTTTTCTTCCAAATAATGTATGATGTTAAAGCAAGTTCAGTATCCAGACTGAATAACAGAAACACCCTCTGGAGGAAGAGGCATTCCTCTAGCGCCATAGTTCAAATCCAGGTCTGAACGGCGGATGCAGGAGAGTTAATTTTTCACCAACTGCTGGCCCTTTGACTCCCAATAGTTGAGGGTGGGTTCACATTTGAACACTCACACAAGACTGATTTCCCCATTATATTGATGGGAACTTTGTAATGCAATGAATCATCTTCAGCTGGCTGATTTATTTCACAGGGCAACTTGAAGCAGCAAACTTGAAGCAAGGTATCCCAAACTAAGCAGAAATATCCTTCCCTGTCCCATTTATTAGTGTCAGCATCAGCATAAGCTTTTCTCCTTAATGGACCGATCTTTCATTCAGGCCATAGAGGATCCTGAGAAAGTTTTCCTCGTTTCTTTATATTTTGCCAAACTTCTAAGTGAGCTCCTAAAAACTTATTGAAAGAGCATTACTCAGTCTGACACATTCCATTTATTTCAATATGGTGACAAAGAGGGAGGATCTAGTTAAAAATATTGCAGTAGCCTTATGGGATACTTATGGGTTTTTTAAATGTAATACATCACAATAGAATACTTTGTTTTTGTAGAAGGGCATTCTGTATGCGCCAAAAAAGCTGCTGACTTAATCATTAGTTATGATGAGAAGAGATTTAGTGCTCTCTTTCTTTACTCTGTCACTGAGAACAATGTCTATGAAAAAGCCTATGCTTCCCATTATAAATCACTATAAGCTCCATGAAAATTTCTCCTCTACCCTGGGGTTTAAGTGAGCAGATACTCAGTGGTGCAGACTCCCAATAGTAGCACTTTATGCCTAGCTCTACAAGTTTATGAAATGCTATGGTTCACTCTAAGTCCAGGCGCTACCACTGCATGCAGTTTCCATTGTTCAGCAATTTATGAATGGCTAGTCTTTGATAAAAAATGAAATACGTACCAGTTTCCCCCTCTTCCTTTGCAGACTGTATATATTTTAAAAATGCTTTAAAACTGTAACACAGTATCACTTTCAGCATTAAAAATATATTTCACTGTTTATCATTAGACTGCCTTTTAGAAACACAATGTACCCTCTACTCCTTCATCCTCTAATGTTCACAAGAAACCATTTCAGATCTTATTTAGGATAACCAAGGATTCAGAAAGAAAGCCATTCAGAAAAGAAATGGTTTATGGATGCTTCCCTTCGCCGAATAAAGAACATCGGATCACATCACGTTAAGAAGACAAATTCAACCTTAAATGATTTGGGAGGAGTTCTGAGATGTATAAGCGCCTCTCAAAATAATTTGTATAAATACAGATTTAGAGACCTAGAATTAAGCATCCAGGCTCGAAGTCTTTAACCTTCTTCCCTGCCTTCCCTCCTCCCCCATATCATAGTCACATATGCTGGCTGGATTTTATTGTATAACTTCATAAAGAAAAAGAAAGAGTGAGTGTTCCATGCATCTGCCAGCATTTTTTTGTTTGTTGGCCCAAGCTGAGAGCTTTTTTTGTGTTTCCGCGTTTATCAGAAGTCTACCAAAATGTTTTGAAGAAAACAAGCCAGGACATTTTTCCTACATTTTAGTGCCCTCTAATATTTAAACTCACTCTTCTGAGTTTGTTTCTTATTTATTGCTTTTCCCATTTCTTGAAGATAATATTCTTGTTCCAAGAGGGGGAGAAGTTGCTTGGTTCATCACAAACTGTCTCAATTTCCTCCTCTACTGGGTTTAAGTCTGTGAGCCCTGTTGAAAATTCATATCACTGGGTTCAATTTTGAAAGGGAGGACTTTGATTCAAAGTTCTCAGCCACCCACACTGGACCTGAAAGGCCACTAGAAATAGCCCTCGTCTGCTTTGTTTCTCAGGAACCAGAATAGACACATTCCCTCTGGTCTGCCCTGAGATATGGATTTGGCTCAATAAGCAAATGTCAGCTGCAGAAGCAGCTGGCTGCAGAGCAGTTTTCATGGAAACTGGGAGCCTGTGTCCTCTAAAAAGATACAATATGATTTCATTAATTTATTGTTATAATTTTTAATTTATTCTGAATGGGCTTTGAGATGGCTAAGAATGACAGTCCAAGTCAAATTCTTACTGGTCTTTGATTTCAGTTTGATTATTGACATTATTACTGTGAATAAAATTATTATAAATTTGTACTGAAACATTGCATCTATGTACACTGGATATCTGCAAGACCTTTGTACTAAAAAGTAACAAGATAAAAGCACAAGTATTATAGGTCCTTGGCTATTATCAGGGCTCCCAAAGCTGGCATCGGGAGTCTGATTTTCTCATAAAAGCAAGACATGCTTTAACCCTCACAGGTAAATAATGCCTTAAGATGTTACCTTAATGGTTTTATGGATGTCTCGAGTTTTCCAGCTGGGCCAGTCCTCTTAATGGGCTGAAATCCTGCACGGGAACAGGGGCAGCGCAGTGGTTCTCAATGTCAGCGTCCTCAGGAGGACTCCCCGCAGGAGTCACCAGCATTCCCTCCCTCTTGCTGCTGTGGAGCTGAGCTCTCCGAGACAGACCTCACCCTGCCCAAAGATAAAGAGCGGTTGACTGGAACACAGTGTTTTCCAAAGAGAAGCCAACACAGAAGATAGCTTTCGTGTGGATAACTTCACCATTACATATAAAGCAGAGGTGAGGCCCAAATGCAACTCCAACAGGGATTGCCAAAGCCTCAGACTATCTCAACCTAGAGTCTAAAGATCTTGGAACAAAACCAAAACTCTTTAAACTTCTTGAAAGTACCAAATCCTCCACTAATCAAAATAATTAGCATCCGCAGTCTCCATCCTCACCAATCCTGCAGCGCCCACAAACAAATTACACAACTATGAATCTACTTCCCAGGCCTCTGTAGATCTGTGTTCCTGACTCCACCTTCCCTTGCTATGTGAAATTTTTGCTTTCTAATAGTCCACTGAGATTGAAAAACCTCTGGTGAAATTAAAGCTAAAATTACAAGTAATAAAATACATGAGAATGTAACAATTGTTGCAGTCACCTCCTCGACTGATCTATCTGGCGTCAATGGTTTCCTGTGGGTATGTGGTAGTTTCTGCCATCCAGTCTTACACTAATCCAGTCCTCTCCAAAAACACCTTCTGCTTTGGCTTTGAGTCCCACAGCTTCTTAAGACAATATGAGGCCAGTCTATCCCCCCTTCCACTCAGCCACTATCCAGGGGTCTATCCAAACTGACCACCCTGGGTTTGCGCTAATCTTTCCTGGGGGAGGCAGAGTCAGACAAACAGATGGCTCTCTCAAAGGATCCTTGTCCTTTCTGCAGGTTTCCTAACTCTAAAGTAGAGATGAAAAAAGAGAAGCAAATGTGACCCTTGCAATTGAGATCCTTTACTCGTACAAGCAGTCCTATTAAAGTTGAATGGGAACATACATCATAATAATTAAAGTGGGCATGAGTTGGCTTTGAATTGCAGGAACTCTGGGTGACCACATTTCACTCTCCCTGTCACTGACTAAGATAGAATTTCCTCCTTCTCATCAAATGGCAACTCTTTTATTTATGGATTACATCTATGTCTTGGAAGGAGGTACTTACTGATAAAGTTTTCCTGAAAAAAACATGCGCAGCATCACAGATGACTGCAGTTGATCACATCTGTTTTCCAGCAGACATCAGTGTATGCAATTAGAAAGATCACAGAATATTTTAGAGGTCTTGGGATCATTTGGTCAGCCAAAAGATTTGGGCTTCGAAAAAGAACAAGAAGACAAATATGGTATGTGCTATTTTTCATGACAACCATGGTAAAATATTCTCTAAAAACTAGTTACACAGATGTAATCCTTAGCATTAAATACATATACGTGTAAAACCTGCAAGTTTGGGGTTTTTTCCTATTACCTTAAAAATTGCAGTGACTCAATGACTTGCAGTCCTGGCTATATCCATTGAACTAATAGGAAAGGTTGGGGTGTTCACGGTCACAAAATATTTCAAAGACAAAATATAATTAAACTTTGCTTTTCCTTGAAAGAATGCATGAAATCATTAGTAAACAACATCCATTACTTAAAAGGATGGAAATGTAATAAAACTGTAGCTCTTAGTTTTGATAAGTCTTTTTAATTTTCACCTTCAGCTCTAATATGACAAATGCATCACATAGAAGAATCTTCAAAATAAAATTTGGGTTTTGGATCCTTGTATTTCAAAAATAAAAATCCATTTTAATGCTTTCATTCTAGAATGTTAATGACAGCAAGGAAAACAAAATTCCTAGAGAAATACAGAGGACAAAATATCAAATAAGTTATCAGTTCTTAGTTCCAAAGTCTGAAAATATCTTTGAAGTATCTCTTGCAATTCATTTTTTGGTCTTCCACTAATGCTTATGTTTATGATGTCCTCCTGGTGCTCTGTAAATAACTTCACAGGATCTGACAGTTGAAACCACAGGCCTTCCAATCTATACATATAGACTGGCAAGTTGAGTAGAATTAGCTGTTACTGGGGTTTTGTGGGTTTGGAAAAAAAGAAAAGAAAAAAAAAAAAAGCAAGAGAAAACAATCGAGAATTAAGGACAAAAAAAGCTGAACACAAAGCCAGAAAAAACACTGGGAAAAAATGATCTTGAGAAAAGCTAAGTGAATGAGCTTTTGGGTGAAGTGCTACCTGTGAAAAGGCCTTTGAACTACAAGCCAAAATACTCTCCCTTGTTGCTTGATGCCTGCTTGATGCCTTCAAGAAAACAAAACTTTGCATAGTGGAGTAAACAAACAGGACTATACGAAAAATTGCATTTCCCTCTTCATTGAAAAAAATGACAAAACCTGTAATTCTATGGCTAATCAATCAATTTTAAGAAGGAAAGAGTCCATTTTCAATTTTATTGCATGTCTTTCAGATAAACCTTGAACTCTAAGAACTTCTTTCTTCTCAGTGTCTCATTAGCAACATTAGAGACGTTCAACATTACAGACTCCACACAAACTTTTCTGCAAAGCTAGCATCCTCTCTTGGACTTTTAAACTTTCTGGACTTTAAAACTTCCCTCATGGCTAACACTCATACTCCAGTAAGCATTTCAGCTAAGAGTGAGACCCCTTTAACTGACCATTTGACTAGCTGTTATCTGACAAAACAGCTCCGGTTGCAAAATGCTGGCATTCTTGGATAGATGATGACTGGAGTGGATCACAGATATATTTTGACTTAAGTACTGTGATGGAGCACCCCTCTTGCAGGAGTTGAACCCCCACTTTGGGATGGCCAACCCAATGCCCTAACAAACGAACGTGTAACGCTGGCAGTGTGTTGCGCTGCAGCTCTCCTTCCAAAGGGCTTGACCTTCCACTAGTGGTGTTGGAACCGAGCTGTTAAACCCCTTAGGATGAAAGGAGTTCTGCAAGACCTTGTTATATGTTAAACACAAATAGGTATATTGTAGCCTTGCATGCAGTCTATTTTGCTTGTGCAAGTATGTTTTTTGTTAAACACATAAAACACAGAGTGGGTTTTAATGGTTGATCAGATCCTGTTAAACCAAATTGCATGTTTAAATACAAAGGATGAAAGGATCTCTATTATTCTACAAATTTCTAGCAGCACTGCACCTTAAAAGGAATTTTATAGCAAATTTGTAGCTTTGCAACCAGCTCATGAACCAGGGGGCATAAAAAGGACATGTGTTACAAGAGCAAATGCATTCCATATTTCACAAATAATAAGTTCTTGCTTGAACCCAGATCCCATCAATGCAGAGAAAGGGAATTTTGCATACATGGGAAGGACTTTGCTGTCTTCAGCAGAACATTATTTCATTAAGGTATATCTAACCTGGTCTATGGTATAGCCAATCAAGTAATGCCTGAAAAGCTCCTGCTCTATACCAGAAAGTCCCAATGCTCTCCTTGACTTACATTTTAACTGTAAACAAAACAATTGAAACACAAACGTTCAAGAATAAAGATCTATGTAAGTGGAAACTCTGACCCTGCTGATCAGGCTCATCAGAGGGGAAAGGATTAAAATATCCTAACAGCAAAGTCTAGCAATAAGGTTTATGAAGGAAGTACCATTATCTGCAGTTGATGGTGCCTCTCAGTACACAAAAATTCTGTTTATACAAGTGAATCTTCACATAGCCAGGAAGAAAATTTTCATGTAGTCTTAGAACTAATGTCTTGCTATTAAATGAAGGTTGTGGGATTAGAAAGTGCAAAACATACATATGTCTTATAGCCTTCAACTACAGTAATACTTGAGCCTCTATACTACATATTTATATGGATGTCTGTAAACCTGTGAAAATGTTGTTCTGTGTTTTACGTTGAACTGTGTTTAAGCCAGTGGAACATTATGCATGCTGCAGCCTACCACTGTTAGGAATGTAAATGCCACTTAACTAGAAATAAGAGCAGGCAAATACTGAAAAAGATGCAAAATTACAAAAACTGAAGGCTCTGGCAGATGAATCCTGCTGGAGCCAACAACTAGGGTTTAAGGCATTATTGCTGCCAGCTATTTGCTCCGCCTCTGTGCTAGACAGTATCACCATGATCTCCTTGTCATGCCTCTTCAGCTTTCATCAATTCTGTTGGAAAACACTGTGCTGTAAACCACAGTACCAGAGGATCTGAGACAGATTTGATCCTTGTGCTTTTCTGGAGGCACAGGTAAACCCTTCTGCTGCCCCAGTGAGATTCAGCGGAAGTTGTTAGCTGGAGCCTGAAGTGTTTCACTAGGGCAAGGGCAGTGAAAGTGAAAACATGTGATGATTTTCTATCTTTGATGTCAGTGAAGTCTTTGGATTTTTAATTGCAGAACAAAAATTCCTGCTTCTCTACTATACACGAACGTCTAATTAGTTGTCATCATGGTTCTTGATTTCTGCCCATAGCTTTCTTTCATATTAACAGCTTTCTTATAAGCATTGGAAGTTCCTGGTCCCCAACGAAGAGATTCACAGCGCTAATTAGGAGAAAGAAAATTAAAGAAAGAATGAAAATAAATCAGAAAAAGGAAAAAAAGCAGATTTTTAAGGTGCAAAATCATGTTCTTCCATGAGAAAAGTCACACTGGTTTGAAGTTGGTGAAAGTTGCCAATGTCTTGACCAATACCTAAGCCACAATGAGCCACAGAATACCCTCTGCAAATTCAGTGGGGCAACAAGTGCTGTAGAGCAGTATAATGGGTCACCTACACCATCTGAGCACATAGTAAACCTCAAAGTCCTAAAGTAACTCTTCTCTGTTCTCATATATGTAAATCCTTACATGCACTCATCTATGAAGTACTTGAGCTCTTTCAGTAGTGCACCAAGCAGCGGTGCACTAAGACCTGCTACATCTCTTCCTCTGCAGAACATGAAATGTAAAAGGATGGGCCTTGACAGTCGAGCAGAGGGCGGTGAGCTCTGCGGTAGTCAGTACTCCCTGGAGAACTTCATGTCTGAGTCATGCCCTCAGAAATGTTGTCTCTTGCATAGATCTGCTTTATCTATTTAGGAAAACCCTGTTGTGCCAGAAGAGTAAAGCTATTGAGGTTTTTTTGTGACAGGGCATTGGCCTGGCTTTGCTAAGTGCTAAGGGAATGGCATGAAGGTTCATTTTTCTTCACCCACAGGCAGCAACTCATAAAGGTTTACATTCATATGTAAATGATACATTTTGAATGGCATAGAAAAATCAAACTGTGGAAGAAAAATTTACCAAATTCATCATAATCCCAAATGACTTGAATAAAATAAGCCAAAACTTTGACCACAAACTTTGTATGAAGTAAAGATGAATCCTGCATGATTAGCCAAACATTACAGAAAACATTCTATTTTGTTCTTTCCCACTTTTCCACTGCATCCAAGTTTCAGTTACTGTAAAAAGAAGGAAATTTCTATTTGCAAGCTAGAGAGATTTCCTGGGCTCAAAACCAGAGTGTGTCTCTAAGCACCTTATCAAATTCATGCCTCCAAAATCCCATCACAAGTGGCAACATACATTATTCCTTTATTTTCAATATACAAGATATGTAGACAAACTCTGGCTTGATTTTCTTACTCAGAACATGTCCAAATGCTTCTGTTGTAGAAAACTCCAGGTTTTCAGTGGCGTAAAATCTTATTGTGAGAAGAGAATTGTCTCACATTTGGAAGCTAGAAGGCTTGCTGCTTTTTCTATTCCTTCCTGCCATCTGCAAGATCTCATATGGGGTAAAAACGGGAAATTACTTGAGCAAATCTTCAGCTTTCCTCAGTTTTCTTTAAATAACGTCCTTAGCTTTCTGCCTCATGATTTACATAATAAGGAGAC